>JAAGKR010007012.1:0-39400 GCA_011419295.1 Clarias macrocephalus | reverse complement strand
TTAGCAGAGGTTTCCTAGCAGATATTCTACCATGAAGGCCTGATTCACACAGTCTCCTCTTAACAGTTGTTCTAGAGATGTGTCTGCTGCTAGAACTCTGTGTGGCATTGACCTGCTCTCTGATCTGAGCTGCTGTTAACCTGCGATTTCTGAGGCTGGTGACTCGGATGAACTTATCCTCTGCAGCAGAGGTGACTCTTGGTCTTCCTTTCCTGGGGCGGTCCGCATGTGAGCCAGTTTCTTTGTAGCGCTTGATGGTTTTTGTGACTGCACTTGGGGACACTTTCAAAGTTTTCCCAATTTTTCGGACTGACTGACCTTCATTTCTTAAAGTAATGATGGCCACTCGTGTTTTTCTTTACTTAGCTGCTTTTTTCTTGCCATAATACAAATTCAAAGTCTTTAAATGAGAAGGTGTGTCCAAACTTTTGGTCTGTACTGTATTTGTATTTAATTGAGTCAACCCATACACTATATACTGTTGAATATTTAATTAGAACCTTGAATATTTCTGTGAATATTGACAAATAATAAATTTCATCTGCTTAATTAGGTCTAAGGAAGGATAGGTATTTGATGTGTGTGCATGAAAAGAAGAGCGCAAGGCTTACCCATCAGCCTTTTCATGTTTGTGAATTTACACTGAAGTTTACAACAGTCTGGCACCAAGAGATCATTACACCCAAAACACAGTGACTGTTTTGCAACCATCTAAACAAGTGTAATCTGCTAGAAAGTTTCTAATGTTCATCAGAAAGGGGGAAAAAAATAAATCAGAATCAAGTATAAAACTCTATATTGCTCATTTTTCAAAACATAGATACTCAAGTATACATAAGTATACTCAAGATGGTACTCTATATTGGTAAAAAATTTAATAAACAGCAAAAACAACAACTATAATAATAATAATAATAATAATAAATACTACTACTATTGCTACTACTAATAATACTATTATTGATTTATTCATTAATTATTACTATAAGACATCGTCTGACAGAAGCGTCAAAGTGTGTGCTCAGCAAACATACATGAGTTCTGTTCAGTGCTTTACTAGACAAAAAAAAGAGACCTTGAATTTTCCTGTGATAAAAATTATTTACTCAGTACCCAAGACAACATATAAAAACAAATAAGACAGATACAGAAAAAAATACAGACTTACATGCATATATTTATACAAAACTAAAAGCTCAAATCTACATTTTCCCAATCTGATGTGTAAAACTGAAAAGACAAAAGTGACTGCTCGAGTTTGGGCGATGAGTGCATATCGCCTCATTTCACCGTCACCACAGACCAAAGCGCTGCTGATACAATGCCAGAGTAAAGAATGTGCCATGTAAAACAGCTCCTGCTTTTACAATACACTTTCAATTACATTACTGACATTCACGTGGCTTGGAAACATAAAGAAAGAAAGAAATGTAGTTGGTGGTTCGACCTGATCTCCTCTAATTATTATCACTGGAAATTACTGGAATCTTCAAACCAGAAAAACAAACCGGGATGAGTCACACAGTGAAAAGGGAAAGAGAACAGGCATGGAATGCAGCTTGGAAAGCTCACAGGAGTTAGCTGGATTCTCATGGGCCGAAAAATTCATTCAGGAGCGTTCACTCAGGAATCGGAGAAGCAAGACAGAGCTTGTCCCAGACGACGCAAGGAACTCCTTACTACAGAATCGAGTCTCGACAAGAAAAGTAAAATATCCAGATTCTCATTCCAGATCCTCGGCAGTGAAATCCCCCTTCACCAGTAAGTGATCTCTTGTGAAGCCAAGCAAAACCACTTAACTTTCTTCAAGTCTTGCAAACTGACATTTTTTCCCTTTAAGATAGGAAGCCATGATATGGATGAGATTTCAAATAAAACCACATTGCAGCACTTCTGATTTAACAGAAAGCCAGTTATTAACTACAGCAGGTCCACTATTAACACAACACGCCTAAATAATGGATCTAAATAATGCTGACATTTCGAAAAGCAAGAAAGGCCAAATGCAATGCAATTCTACATGCAGCTCTCTTTTTTTACTTTAAAATGAAAATATATACTTTATATATACTGGATTACGAGCATAACTCGTTCAGGAAGTGTGCTCGTATATCAAATCACTCATATATGGGAAAAATCCAATGATTCGTTCCACAACCCAAAAATATTCATATAAAAATAATTAGTAAAAAAAGTTTTTAAAAAGTTTTTCAACCTGCACTTTACCTTTGAAATATATCCCAACAAAGCAGTTTTAGTGTGTCTGTGAAAGTCGTCCTACATATTAGGTGACCTCTCCTTTCTCATCTTACTTCAGCTTCACACACACATGGTCACACGTACGTATGTATGTATGTACGTATGTATGTATGTATGTATGCATCAAAGAACAATACATGTTTCATATTGTCCACAGCCCAAGATTTTCGCTGCTGGAACCATTGAAACTGACGTTTGGCATTGGCATGAGTGACCAAAGGTTTGTCTATAGCAGCCTGGCCATGTACATTGACCCAGTGGAGCTCCCGACGAACAGTTTTGGTGGAAACAGACGAGTTGAGTTGCACATTTAATTCTGCAGTTAGTTGGGCAGCTGTGGTTTTATGTTTTTTGAATCCAATCCGGGTTAGCACTGTACATCCCTTTCAGACCAAACACTCTGTCACCAGTCTTGCTGTGTGTATTGGAGCATTATCATCCTGACCCTACACGGCACTGCCTTCAGGATATAATGTTTGCACCATTGGGTGCACATGGTCCTCCAAAATGTGAACGCTTCCTCTTGCGCCCACAGTTACTCCTGTTGGATGTGGTTGGTCTTTCGTGGTGGTATGCTGACATTAACCTGGATACCGTGGCTCTTGATACATCACAAAGACTTGCTGTGTTGGTCACAGATGAAAATTAACTTGTACTACAGTCCATAGTGAATCAAATTGAACATGTACTTTATTCATTTCAACATAGGCACCATTGGCATCAAACAGTTTCCACAAACAGCTGGGGATGGAATATCTTCTGAAGGACATTGTTAGGGATATTGCCGAGAACCTCCTGAATCCATGCATCCAAGTCCTCCAGTGTGTCCTCCAGCATTTTCCAGGTCATTGGCTGGAACGACACGGACCTCATGAATGGCCTCCAAGAAGACCAGATCTTACTCCATGGATTTTTTTTTCCTGTGGGGCTACGCAAAGGAGGAGGTGTACAGGATAAAGCCTTGCACACTGGAGGACTTGGAGGCAGTAAATGTACAATTTGTTGCAATAAATCTGTATTAGAAATATGGACTTTTACATGATCCTTTTTGGTTTCTGCAGCAGATCCTGTGCTATGGTCAATTATATGCATGTATGTAAAGACAGCTTGCTGACAACACATGCATCCATAGCCTTGATAATTTCTTTCCACGATCTAATTAGTGAAGTGATGCCTTTTTTTTTTTTCACTGACTGGACAGAGAAATATGCATTTATTCAGCTTCAGGGGCAAAACAGATGTTTATAGCTTGTGGTGTTACTCTGAAATGGTAATGTGAATCTTCACCGTCAAAACAAAACACAATCACTTCACATGATGTGTCTCATTCACAGCCATGAACAAATCACTTAATGTTAAGTATTAAAAGTCAACACTGTCCACTCAGTCACGTTAGTAATTCTATGCAGCTGCAGTAGCCCATCGCATATTTTGTACATCTTGAATACCAATGCTCTTTAAGATAGTAGGATAAGAAACAGACTCATTCATATATCTGATCACAGAAGTGCTTTTCCTTTTTCTGCCTTTAAAAATGTGCTCTTACTAGGAGGCCGAGTCGTTCAGTTGATACTCTCGTGATCTGGCAAAGCAGCTCTGAACTCCGTTATCCCTCCACAGTCTGCGGATAACCCCAGCCAACTCAGAGGTCATCACCCCTTCCTCCGCTGTCCCAGCAAGCACAAACAACTGCCGGGCGTCGTCCTGGAGACCAAACACAATGTCAAAATGCAATACACCCTGCATCAACAACATTTTTTTATTTGAGTAAACAAGAGACTCACAGCTCTCACTGGGTCACCAAAGTCAATCTTTAAACGGCCCATAGCCCTGATGATGGCAATGATTGACTGGATCGTGTTGCTGTACACCACCACCTTGTACTGCTTGCACTCCTCTTCGGAGTAGCCGTCTTCATGGATGATCCTGAAAGGAATTTGTTTACACATTGTTTACATGATGATTTAATCTATATAATATGGTCGCTATTTACTTACTGTGACTCTACATCTGAGAGTTACAACAATCTAACTGTAAAATCGCTTTAAAAATACTGAACATATAATGACAATTATTTACAGTGCAATGAGTAACAGCATAAGCAATATTTCTTCAAGCAGACAGGACTGAAAATATAAGAGATGAGAGAGAAAAGGAAATGATGGCAGCAATAGGACTAAACTAATCTGTAAGCAGCAGATTTAGAGTAATTTTAAGATTTTATTTTGGTGGTCAAAATGGCTGTAACATATACTCTGAAAGATTAAAAATAAATAAAACCTGCAAGATTTGGTCTAAAATTTGCTTTGCGATTATTTTGCAACACTATGACTGAAGTTTATGTAACTATTCAATGTACTACTTACCATTTAAATGAATTTGTCCAGATTAAGAGCAAATATTCAATCCCTACATTACACAAGTCCAATAATAAACAAAAAGACTCACTTCATTTGTTTAACTATTGTGCTCTTCCCTGATTCCCCAGCACCTGAAAAATACGGAAAAAAAAAAAGAAGTCACAAAGAAGTTTTTGGAAATCTAGCTCAGTAAACAAAAATATATCCCCAGAGGCCCGAATCACACGCTCAGGATAAGGTCTGATATGAATGAATATGATCTTTGAGCTTGATTCGCAGCATCACAAGCGTAGCAGGAGCAGAAGATCTATTTTAGGTGTTGCTTGCCATTCACCAAGATTAAATGCCAGGCACATGAAAGATTCGTCTGATGTTCAGATCCTGAATCCTGCTGTTCCTCAGGATACGATGGAGATAGAGCAATGCTTTTTAGAAACCAGGTCTAATGATGCTAATTTCACATGTTCTCTGGAGGAGGAAGGGATATATCTGAAAAACACGCTTTTAGCAAACTGGTGATGCGCAGAGGCTTTTGACTTGGTGCCCTGGCATTCTGTAGGCCTCTGAGGCATGAGCAACTTCACGCTGGGAGTATTTGTGGAGCCACCATTATCAGATATAAATGGTTTAAACTAAGCATCTACTGGCAAATAACAGGGTAATTTAGAGTACAATTTAACGCCAAATTCATTTTACCAGCATTAACTTTGAATTCAACTTCTTCTTAACATTTTATAGATTAGTATGACTAATGACTGATCACAAGTATTACTATAATTCAAATCTTTGATTAGAACTAGTTACAAACTAGTGATGCACAATTAATTGCATAAAAATCTAAATCACAGTATGAACCTGTGCAGTGTATTTAATATTCAAGAGCTGCAATTTATTACAATATAAGCATAGTCAGGAACTTATGTAGAGTTTGTAAATAATTTAAGCATTTGTTTCCTTTTAAAATAATTTTGAGGTGATAAATATATAATTGGCAAAAACTGTCGTAATGAGATCAAATATTTTTTATTCAGTATTAAAGATAATACTGAATAATAATAACTAACTTTAGTAAAAATTAAAAAAATTATACATTTTAAAATGATGACATGAGTATAATGTCTTTCCAAAAGGAAAACAACAATATAACTACTAATGGTAAATGTTTCTGTTCTTCTTCCAACAGCAGCTTTAGGTGAAAAATTGATGTTGAGAAATAGTCGAGTTATCTGACATTGGGCCTCAGTTATCAACCTTTTAATAAAGCTGTGTGTAAATGTCTGTATCAGCCAATCCATATAAACATTCCTGATCCATTTACACGGTTTAGAAATTGTCTTTCATTTTTTTTCGTACTTGTGTGCACATGGTGAAAGCCATGCACCCATAAATTACCAGGTGCATACATGAAATAGATGATTTGCATATGGTGATGAGCACAAACCTTTATACAAGGCAAAGCTTACGGAGCAAAAATTTTAATGAGTAAATGGGAAAAAGACTTTCTCGGAGGTGGAAGCGGAAGGTATTTTGATTCACGCCTGTGCCTATAAATAACTATTTTCAAAAAATAAAGTTTCAACAACATTTTCTTTTCATGATTTAAATCGACTGATAATCCTGGCTTCATCATTCATTTGGTTTCTCTCAATATTTTGAACAAAAATAAAGAATATGGTACGAGAAAAACGAATGTTTTTACTCTTGAATCATGAACAATGCAAAAACAATGTGCATTTTCATCTGTATAAATACATTTAAGAAAATAAGCATTAAATAACTAAAATAACTAACTAAATAAATTGCTATGGTTTAATATTTTAATTAAATTGAATTACCTTTTTTCATAAACACAGTTATTAATTTACTCACAATTCTGATTGCATGGACCTATAAACGCGGGAAAAATGATAGATTGCAATAAAATAGACTTTAGCAGACTGGTGTTTGGGAGAGTGGGCTGGGATATCATTTTAACCAGAAACAGAACTTTAAATTCAGATTTAAAAAATAAAAATAAAAATAAAAAAATCAAGACTTCTTTGGTCTCATTCTCGAGGACTGTAGTTTGGCTGGAGTCTTTTGAAAGCTACTGAAGAGCTCTTTTTAACTCTTATAATATGGTGTGAAATGAATAACATGTGCAAATAATTGCAATCTGGAGCTACCAGGAGCAGAAAGCTTATTATATATTTTCTGGGCTGCGATTAGGGCCTCTGGTGTTCGATCTTGGACACCAAGCACCTCAGCAGTGGAGTTCCTCATGTGTTTTGTAGGGCATGTGCTGTACACTGTCCATTCTGGATAATAACGAAGCATATGGTTTACCTATAGTCTGTAACACGCCAGGGAATCATAGTTCATGAGCTGGAAATACGTGAAGAGGGAAAATACAAGTCAGCACCTGCTTAAGCTTTCTTTCTGTTGACTTCACACGTCAAATCATGTAATAAATGTACACAAACAGCCTTTTAATTATATTTCACTTCTATAATTTCACTTCAAGATTTAAAAAAAAAATGCAAAGACAGGGATAGCAAACAATAGGTTAGTATCCAATAAACATTGCCTGGTAGCAAAAACTAAATACAATTAAATTATACTAATCTAAAGTATTCCAATCAATATTCTGGCTCTTGAGGGTCTCTCCTTGTATGAAGGCCCTCTCTTGCCAAACTTGCTGATTGTGTATGTGACCAAAGAGCTCAACTTTGAAAACTGAACTATGTTGGATGCATCATTTTGTGGGTTACTCAAGGAAGGGCTTAAGCAAAGAAGAGTAAGTCATGTCTCCTGCATGACAATTGGCCAGTGTTCATACTCAACAGAACATTGAAAAAAAAAAAAAAAGATGTTTGTATGTGCAGCATAGCAACCACAACAAACAATAAAACAAGCAGCCACACTATACATATATTAATCTAAACTTTCTCACACAGGACAGTAAATCATGTTTACATTAATATTTATATTCTGTTTGACTTCACATCCAGTGTGAGAATGTGTACGCTTCTGATAGTCTGCTTAATGTCTGTCGGGGGAAAAAACAGTCCATGTTTACCAAAACCACTGTTCAATCCAGGTATGCTGACTGGTGAATAAATAATAAAAGGCACTAGAGCCAGAAGAAAATTAAATAAAATGTAATTTAAATTAATTTAAATCAGTTCTGGAGGCGAGTTCTTAAGGTAAAAGTTTGTATTGCAAAACGCACTTTCCAATAGGAAATAATGTAAATGCAGATAATCTGTTCCAGCCACCCAAAATATTACCAATATTACCAATTTGCAGCACGATAATCATATTTTTGCATGTAAAAACAATTAAAACATTTAGAAAAGACGAAGTAAAGAACACACACAGACACAGCAGCTGTGGTTTTTGTGACCTTGTACACGATAAACAAGAGTATTTTGCACGTGCTTTTCAGAAGATGCAAACAGTTTGTATTTCCTGCAAAGGCTGTGGCATAAGGAAATCATTATTTTAGTCCATTTAATGTTCATACATTTACCTAAATAATATAAAAAGATCAATTATCCTGTATAATCAATTAAAGCTCTAGTGCTTATTACATGGTTACTATACTGTATGAATTCAACAGAAAGATGGCTTGAGCAGGAGCTGACCTTGTATTTCCCCCTTCACATATTTCCACTTCATGTGCTAGGATTTGCCAAGCATGTGACAAAGCACAGGTAATCACTTTTTTTTCTTTCTTTTTTTAAACAAAATAGAGAAAACTAATTCCACAATGTACCACAAACATGGCAAACACATGGGATTTTCTGGATATTCATGAGCATCACTGCTGCACAAAATACTACAGGTTGACCCATCATGACAAGAATATAAAGATTATGATTTTACATTACATTATCAGTTTATATAAAAACCAACGGATTTATATCAAGGTCATGCCTCATTTATGTATGCAGCAATTAAAAAATATATAGAAACATTTCATGACCCAAATAGGAATTATTAATATTATTATTATTAAACTATAATATAAAAATAAAACGAAAAATAAAAATTTAGAATATAATACAAGATGCATTAAAGAATCCCTGAAGGCTATGTTTTTGTGAAATATAAACCAGCTGGAAATTAAGACTTTAAGGGAAATACCCAAGTTGATGTGTTTTCTACACTAAGGAAAATTTGAATTCTACTGAACTGAAACCACAATGACTAGTTTATTACACTGTAGAAGTTTTCCATAACTATTTCATTGTGGAATTAGATTCAGCCCTAGAGTTAACCCAAAACACAAGGCATTTGGCCAACATTTTTGCCCTAAGTCATGGAAAAGAACCACATCAGGACATCACATGCCAGAAATAGGAGCTACACACTGCTTGTGTTTGAGATGTAGAGCCCTGCATCTGCACATATACCTATAATAATAATAATTTTAAAAAATGCATTATTACAGTCAGGGAAAAATCTCTCTTGCCTGTACAGTTAGATGACAAAAAGAAGTGGTTTTAGAGATTACAGTCTGCTAATGGCTCTGGCGTACTAAGAAAACTTTCTACCTTGATGGTGTCCAAGCACTTATGAAAAGCTGGAATAAATAATTTACTGTGACACAGGATTATGCAGAGAAATAACGGTTTTCTTTTATTCTGAAAAGTCCCAGTTTGACTTGAACACCCCTTGTATCTGCATCCTAAGGATTTAAACTACAAGATGGGTAGTTATTGGTCCAGAGATGAATTTAAGGACCATTATTTTAATAGATGATTATACGACTTCTAATTTAGTTGAACTCTCACTCAAAGATAACAGGCAATTAATGTGCAACACATTGAAAAACTCCCTACCATTTTTCATTCCTTACTTGCACCTCACTTTCATGTCCAAATATGTGATGTTTTAGCTAAACAAATTTTTTTTTTAATTACAGCAGTTAAAAAAATAAAAATAAAAAAAATAATAAACATGCAGAACTATTAGTTATATAGCAGGACTGTTCAAATCCAAGCCTTTATGGCCAATGTCCAGCACAGTGTGGTGATTCTTCTGCTCAAACTCAGCTGATTCAACTAATTCTTTAATTGCCAGGTTCAGCGAGTGCATTTAAGTGCTGGTGAATTACAAACTGTGCTGGACACCAGAAACGTCAGACTGGATTTGAACAGCCCTGTTGTATAGTTAAGGAAACATTTTTTCAGTTTTAGCTTTTACAGCTTAGAATGACTATAATTAGTGATAAAAGTTGGTAACCGTTCCATAATCGATCACTTGATTGAGTAAACCAATAGATGACTGATTAATAATCGGTTCAATTGCACATACAGCGCTTCTTGCACTCGTCATGTTCTCTGAAAATCAATCACACCATTTACTATTTCTACACCCAGAGTACATTTCGCATAGGTACATCACCTAGGATTACTGAATATATTACCATGGCAAACACGGCACAGCTGTCAAAGCGCAAGCACACTGTCATTGTTGGCCAGCTAATATTCAACACTGCACGCATACTCCTTGTGGCAGATTTTGCACATCACGCTCTTCATGTTAAGATTTTCCTTCATTGGAATAATTTTTCCTAAAACCAAAGTAAACCTACATCTGGGAGCTGGCTTTTATTCAAGAAAAATGTACAACAGCTCACCATGAGATACAGCGTCCTCCATTTTACACACCTGCGTTGTGAGCATGTGCAGTTATCGGATGCATGACACACTGAACGAATTATGGTTCTCAGACTTTATGGATGTCTCCGCTACACAGCAGTTGTTGGGGTGCGCAGAAAAAACACTTGCAACAAGGCGTGCTTTAGAAATTTTTAACAATTAAAATCGATTGCCATTTTTCATAATCGAATGGAAATCAACTGATCAACTATAATAATCAACGATCATCGCATCAATATTAATAAATCAACTCTGAACATCAAAGGATGGTAAATAACAGTGTACCGCTACAGTTACTGTTGAGCCGTTATAGCATAATGATATTATTATTAATAATAATAATAATAATAATAATAATAATAATCTCTTGAACAGGACTTGATAGAGGTATTTAAACTATTTAAAATAATCTGTGCATGTTTCCATAATAGATTTGAAATAAATCAGGAGATCTCCACCTCCATGTACCTGAATTATATGTACACCATTCTGACACTCACTACCTTCTAGACACATTTTTCTTAAACATATATATGTTTCCATAAGTCTTCTTTTCATTTTCTTTTAATTTCTGTGAAGCTGCTTTGAGACAATGACCATTGTTAAAAGCGCTATAGAAATAAAATTGAATTGAATTGAATTGAATACCAATAAAGCAAAAAAAGGACACAATAAATTAGAATACGCTCATTTAGTGACTTATATACATAAAGGATTCAATATTCATAATAATATGCTGCCATTTGCTGGACCAACAAAAATAAAAACTACATAAAAGTCTTCAGATCTTCCATTAGAAATAATGGATAAATCCTGCCCACGATACACCTAGAAGCCATCAGTGTTTCCTTACTGTAAATGAGCAAACATCGATTTCTATAAAACATCTGTAAATGCTTTGCATGGGCGTATGACTAGCTGCGCAGCTCCTGTAATTATATGCTGAGCTGTGGTGGCATTTGTATTGTGGTTCTCATCCCTGCTATTAGAAAGATCAGCTGAGCATTTCAGCTCTGTTGATTTACTGAGACTTATTATGGTGCAGCATAACAGCATGCACAGCCTCGAGCCCGCGTTCCTGAAAGTGCAATAACCTCCCATCAGCCTCGGAGGTAGACACTAATCATATTACTGTTGTTAAATCTAAACAGCCTTCTGTGGGCAAGCAATATTATGCGATGTTATTGCATGTTTAATGCAGGTGTTAAACAAGCCCTGTTTAGAGCAGACTTATCACTTGTATTAGACAAAGCAGAGCAATAATGAGAAACCCTCATGCAAACAAGAGGATCTAAACCTTAATACGTCCTTTAGAAGCAAGGATTACGGATGATGGTTTAGGGAAATTAGGTCTTTTATAGAAATAAACCAAATGGCTCAGGGTTGATCAGTGTTACAACATAAACCAGACTATATCCAGATGCAGTTCAGCGTCACCAGGCTTATTCCTCCGAGTTGCATTTTCTGCAACATCAGTGACTTATTATATGTTCAGCTGCGAATTAATTTAGCAAAACTTTAAGATATACACTTTTTATAATTAGTATACCTACGGATACACTGGCAATGTGCACCACAAAATAAAAGCCTATATTCCATTTACGTATTTTATAATTATTCTACGGCAATGCCACATGATGCAGTTGTAGCTAATTACTGTCCAACAGCAGCACACGTGCTTTTTTCCTCTTATACACTATGAGAAAATATACAATATTTTGCCAACATTGATCATTTTTGTTTAGCATTACTTTAGCTATCGTTACTAGCCAGGATCCTCATATGCATGACAAAAAAATTTTTCTGAAGAGTCGGGTCTCCATGATCCCTTTCCTGAACTCCAGATCGTGTCTCACTGATTACGATCCAGTTCCACCATGTTAAAGACGATTTGAAGTATTTTATATATTTGAAATAAAAATAATAATAATTTTCGATGTGGAGGTCAGTGTGGAAACTGAAGGGTCACCACACATAAATCAGTATATGGGAAACAATGGAATTTGCAGCTAGAGCTGTTTAAATAAAACACACTGAGGGGTGTTTTATTTAAATCTCCAGGGATGAGGGTTCGATTCCCACCTGGGGTCTTTGCATGTTCTCTATGTGCTTGGTGGGTTTCCTCTGGGTACTTCGGTTTCCTCCTACATTCCAAATACATGCTGGTGTTTCAAAATTCCTCCTAGTGTGTGTGTATGCTTGTGTGCCCCTGTGCCCTGACTCCCCTGGTATAATCTCCAGGCCGCCCTCAAGACAAGCTGTACAGAGAATGACTGAGAGGGTGACTGTTAAAGACCATCAGTTAAGACAACTGTGCAAAAAATAAACCTTATTTATAGTTACTTTTAATGCTGTGGAATACACAGGGAGCAGGTTAGCTCCTGTTATCACTAAGAAACAGTTACATCATCCACAGCCTTTCTTTATTATCTCTCTTGTAGCTGATAATGCATCTCAGCTCATAATGTTATTGTGAAACTGCAACTTTCTTCTCGAAATCTACCCCACGCCACACACAAAAAAAATTTTTTAAACAAAAAAACAGTGCTGTGCCTTTGTCGGTTAAAAACAGCACCAACACTGGAGGCTCCTTCCACAAATGCTAAATATACGCTCAGGCTCCTCTGTATTCATTGTTCAAGCTGCAATTTGCCTTGAACTTCTGCCAGAGCTACAGTTATGCAACAACATTCGATCATTCAAATGGTACAGGTGAATTAACTGCTAACATTCAGTGAGACAAATTGGTGCACTCATTTCCTGGTTATAAATCAGCCTGCAATATGTTGACGAATTACATTTTTGTCTTTAAGTACCTTTTGAAATACATTGCTGCTTCAGGTGCACATATCAGCCTTATGCTATAATTATGGAAAAGATCAATCTAGACGACAACAAAGGAAGTGATGTAATAAAATATCCGGCTGTGACCAGAATTTCCAACAAGATTGAGAATGTTGTTGTAATATTGGTTTAGTAAGCAAGCATGATTTACATTCCAAGTGAGCAGCGCAAGTAAGGAGAATTGGCAGCATTGTTTGTGGTTACATGTACGAACATGTACGTTATCACTGACTAAACTTTCTAGTTCGCGCTCACTTCCCGTGCTACTGGGACTTTGTTAAAGCATGCACACCGAGTAATAAAATGTATGTAATAAGGGCAATAGCTATATCTGCTGTGCGATTGTTCAGGATGAACCTTTTAAGCTGCCTGGTGACTGGCATGAGAAAAAAAAGTCCACAGGCTACACTCAGTTTACGTTAAAGATAATGCAAGTCTATTGAAGTAGATGCAAGTAGTGGAGATTCTGCAAGTATTAGTTTGCCCAAAAGAGCAACAATAACCTCTTTTGAATGGAACCATGGATTTAGGCTGCTAATTTTTTCCCCTTAAAAGCTGCATGGAGCCGCACAAAGCCATACGAACTGAGAATAGCAGATTAATTCCAGTCCAGTGGTGATAGTGGAGCAGCAGCAATCTCGAAACTGCTGATGTCAGGAGAGCTGTGCGGTGCACACACAAAAAAGTAAAACATTTCCCCAAAAGTTGTACAATTGAATGCAGTCCAAGCTCCAATTCATTTAGTCTGCACAAACATTAATGCTGCTTTGATTTCCATCTCAGTGCTGTTGTGTCAGTAAAGATTAGCAAATGTTAACATTATTCAAACAACAGACCAGAGCTAAATAAAGAATTAATATGCTATTGGGATGCCACCCAAATCCAGACCCCTCACTTCAACCTCAACATAACTGATCTTCATCCAGCTAAACCTCCATTTCCCAGGATAAATGTTTGTGCTTTTGGTGAAACCTTTTATTTTATGCACTGCATACTGGGCTAAACAGCCTGTGCAGAATTGGGCACACTGAATAGCTCACCCCACTTCATGCATTCAGAGTATAAACCAAGCGCATTTCCATGCTCCAGTAAGCCGCACAGTTTAGACAAGGGCACAAGGATCTGGAAAGAAAAGCCCATAATGTCCTGTTTTCAGTCCAGGTGGGAATCTGAAGCGGTGGAATTTTAAAAAACTGTTAAAAGCCTGCCCCGGAGAGCTGAACACTTTGGATCCCATTTGATCTCATCTAAAGGTGTAGTTTGCATTGAAAGAAAAGCAACAAAGAATGTGATAATGCATTATTAAGAATAGAAAAGTGTCAAAAACACTAGTGTGCGTGATAGAAGAGGGCAGGTTAAGGTGAGTGTCTAAATCTAAATGACTTGAAGTGGCGAGATTTTTGTAGGAGACAGAAAAGGTTTTTATATAAGATTATTATTTTTTATTATTATTAGCAGTTCCCAGATAGACCAGTAAATGTATAAACCAGAAAGAAAATAAACGTAATAATTTAGTATGTTTAAATGAAATGGATGCATATCAATGCTTTAATTATAATGTACACCTTTAAATTTAATAATTTTAAAATGATAGACTTAACGTGCATCGGCGACATATAATTTTTTTTAAATTAGGACCATGCAGGTATGTGTAATGACTGACGCTACTAAGCAAAATAAATTGTAGCACAAATGAAGCCACCTCATGAAAAAAATATTATATCCAGTATTATTATTATCTTTTTTTTTTTTTTTTTTAAGATTGTAGATGTGAAAGAACACAGCTGACTGCTACAATCTGTTATCATGAAACATTATCAGGAGAGGAATAAGGACTGGAGCTACATAGTTGTTCTCAGCACAGGAATCTATATACTTCTTATTTTCTCAGCTAATAAATATATTGTATTTTTACCATTTTACCATCTAAATTTAGATTTGAATTATCATAATCATAAAGTAAAGTATGCTCAGATATTTTCTATTAAGCACTGCAGGTATCCAACTGGTGAAATTATTGAAACACAGCAACAAATGTTTCACAAGCCTTGCTCTGCATACTTAACTATACATACTGTATGTACACAGAACCTATGATTAAACTGAAACTGCACACAATGAACTCTGGATGCTTTTGACTTCGATTTAAGAAAAATACCTCATCTTCATTCTTCTAAACTTAATGTTTAGCCAAACCAACCCAACTGCCACTTTTTGGTTTTCCAAATGATAGCCTGTGATGGAGGGTGACCTACATCAAGACGGGGTTTAGAATTCTACTTTTATCCACATGTTATTCATTTGTGAACATTATGAACCTGGTAGTCCTAGTATGTTATATATAAATAACATAAGGAGAACTATCAGGTTCATTCACTTTAACACTTTTTTTGGTCAAAGCAAACGGCCATTTGGCCTTTTTAAGTCTTCCAAACATCCCGTTGAAAAAGAAACATAAGATATCACGATACCTAAGTGGCAATTCAATTTGTATTGTGATTTGGTATCACGATTTTTAAAAAATCAGTTTTTTTTTTTTACGATTCTAAACAAATTGTGCTGCCTGTGAACAGTTTAGAGCAAACCACCTGTAGGATTATAGAGGAATTGCAACGTTTTACCATCTCAAATAAAAGTATATATAAATTATAATTCATTTTTAAATAATCTTGAACTGCAACACCAAAGAATCACGATACATTACTGATTCGATTTTTTCTCCAATCTCTACTGTCGCACTTACTAATGAGAAATGGAATCAAGCTTTAAAATGACTTGGCGCCCTTAAAACAGACTCTGTATTGATTTAGTTAAAGGTTGATGAAATATTCAGTGTCCGATACCGACTTAATAAAATATTTAATTCTCAACAAATAACCATGAACACAATTACAGACAGCCTAAAGTATAATATTATTACCGGTGTAAATATCACAGAAGTGGAATAGGTCCAATAAATCGCCATTAACCCTCTTCTTTTGGATGCCCTGATGTACCGTTCACGAGTCATATTGACTTTGTGCAGCTGAGTTTTTTTTTTAGATGAGATTATTACTTTAGGCAAGAGTACAGATATACACTAGTAGAAGCAATCCAGATTTTGTATATGTAGATACAGGACATTATGGTAACGTAACACAGCGAAACCACTTATTTTATTTTCCAAAAAGTTATTTTAGCGCTTTGATGCGTCACCGCTATTTTAATGTTTATTGTAAAAATGACAAGATAACCTATGAAATATATATGTGTTAACTGTGTTTTCACAGATGCACTACTAATACATTTGTCTTGGTTTATGTTTAGTAAAGGAAATGAGGCAAGCATATAAAAGTTCAACTTAAAGTAGAAATCAAAACATTTGATGCATTCAGGTTTAAAAAAGAAGAAGAAGAAGAAGAGTCAGACTGGTAATAAAAAGTCACCATTACATCCCTAAATGGCGGGCCGCAATCTGGGCCCAGACTGAGTGACAATTCTATCTGCAGTGTGATGATTTTCTGATAAACGAGAATAATTAACATACCAGTAATATGTCGCTTTTTTCCCTTGAGGTAGGCACAGCTATGCGCACTCAATAGAGCCAGGAAAAAAAAACCTGACAACATGGATTACTCCAAAAATATAAATAAATAAAGAAACGTAGACTATGAAAACCAAAATTTTAAAGATGAATGTACATTTTATCTTCCTGCAGGAAGTTTAAAACCAGTTTCTCTTATTTGTTCTGAAACTGTTGCAATAATAAAAAGCGGTAAATTGAGAAAAAAAAACTGTATTAGAGGGGGAAAAAAAACTAATAAACAAAGGGTGTTTGATCAAACATATCCACAGCAGACTGAGGTGAGGGTGTGTAAAATACCTGAACAGAGAGGCTGGTATTACAGAGCAAATACAGAGTATTACTTTCACATTCATTTACATTTACCTAGAAGATTGATTAAAGATTATTTTCTGTAATCGATACAAATACAATGCCATCAAAGTTTAAACTGTCACAAATTGACATACATTATTGAACTGCTATGGACATTTTAAATTGCTTATTTTTTATAGAATAGACTGCACTTGATTTTATAGACTTAAAAACAAAGACTGCATATATAGGTTTCTGAATCCTTACACAAATAAATGAAGAAAATTTAATTGACCAGACCTTCTTAAATTTTCATTCGGAACCAATGCTCTAAAGAATATTCATTAGATATATTCCAGTCTCATGTTAAACCATCATCCCCCTTTAAACAGTGCCGTGTTCTGTTACTAGCCACCAGGAGCCAACAGAAGCATCTAATCGATTTTCTTATTGTTTGGTTGTTGTTTTTTATACCATAACGGCCCGCTGTATTCGGTTCACATGAACCCAAGAGGAAATACACAATACAATGCAGTCCTTTAGGTTAACTTCTTATTTACATGAAACATTACGTATTTAAAAAGCAAAGCCTTTTTCTCAAACCTACAAATCTTTACTGAAGTCAGAAACTCAGCAGGGTTTACTGCCTGACTACACGGAATTCATTTAAAGCGCACTGAACTGGCGCGCGCGTGCGTGCGTGTGTGTGTGTGGGGATATGGAAAGCGGATAAATGGTGCGTTCACTGTGCCCAAACGCACACACTTACCCAGCAGCAGCAGTTTGACTTCTCTGGACGCTTTCTCTCCGTCTTCCCGCAGGTTCCTATCGATTATTTTGCTCCTTTCTATCGCCGCTTTATCCTCAGCGCTCAGGGTGCAGCCCATCTTCAGCCAGAAAGCCGTTGAAACAACCGAAACGACGCGAGGGTGAGAGAGAAAGTGATGGCGCACGAGCGGTACGGGGCTGCTGGTGTGTGTGTGTGAACGTGTGTGTTCACACCATAAGGTTCACGGCTCACACACAGCAAAGGCGTTGGTTGGCGTTACCGATTCTCACATGGGAAAGAGACGAATTGCCATCCAGCGAAATATAAACGAATCCGTTTGAACAATACACTAATTCTAAACAAAGTGGTGTGTAAAATCACGCACGGCTCGGTTATAGAAATGCACTGCAAGATCAAGTGTTCTGACCAAACAGTGTGTGTGCGCGTCTCCGAGAAAGAAAAGCAGCTCAGTTGGATGTTTCTTTGAGTAAAAAAAAAAAAAGTAACCACTGGTTACCAAGTAACACTCTGTCTATCAAGACCTGTAGGATAAACACGATACGACGCGATTCTTCTTTAAAATGTATTTTAAGAAAAACAAAACTCGGCGAAGGAAAAAAAAATGCAGTAACTATGGAAATCCTCAAAGTTGGTGGCAGCCTTGTGAAAAGCTGGAGAGCGCGCTCTCGGGAAAACATGCAGATCTGCTTGGGAGGGGGGGGGGCCTGTTCCACATGCATGCTGGGAAATGTAGTCACTGAGCGCTTTTTTGATGAGTGTTTGCCAGAGGTGTATATTTGTTTCCAATTGTTTCCTTCACACGTGAAATGTTTATATATTATTTGTCGTCATGGAAGAAAGGTATATGAATACCGTTAACATAATGCCAGCTAAGGCGCTGACACGGTGTGTTAACTGCCCTCGGATTTAAAGGAGAATTGGTGCCTTTGCACCCTCTGCTGTAGGGATTTAAATAGTTCATTCATTCAATCATTCATTCATGTACGCACTCATTTTTTAGGAAATATTTTTTCCCCTAAAAGGAACACTGATTGTAAGCAGGGAATATGCACTGGGTGTAAAAGCAACCCAGGAATAAAAGGGGCGCGTGCCATTGTGGCTCAGTGGTTACCATTGTTGCATTGCACCTTCAGGGTCTGAATTCGATTCCCCCCTCGGGTCTGCGTGCATGGAGTTTGCATGTTCTCCCCTTGCTTGGTGGGTTTCCTCAAGCTACTTTGGTTTCCTCTCACAGTCCAAAGACATGCAGATTAGGCTAATTGGGATTCCCAAAATTGCCCATAGTGTGTGAATTAGCATGTGAATTCTGAACTGTGTGTGTGTGTGTGTGTGTGTGTGCCCTGCGATGAATTGGCACCCTGTTTAGGCACTAGTTTAAAAATTCGTAATTATATAGAAAATTAATTTTAAAAATATGATAGATAGATAGATAGATAGATAATGTGCTTATTCGAACAGGGATGGAAATCTGCATCATTTAACTCTAATAATAAATAGATTAACAATATGTGACTTAACAAATTTAAACATTTATTCCTTTATATGTTGATTTATATGATGCACTTTATTTAACACATGTTCCTCCACATGTGGAACTGGTTTTACTCAAAGAATCAAAATACATGTATTATATATATACAGTACAGACCAAAAGTTTGGACACACCTTCTCATTCAAAGAGGCTGAATTTGTATTATGGCAAGAAAAAAGCAGCTAAGTGAAGAAAAAAATCGAGTGGCCATCATTACTTTAAGAAATGAAGGTCAGTCAGTCAGAAAAATTGGGAAAACTTTGAAAGTGTCCCCAAGTGCAGTCACAAAAACCATCAAGCGCTACAAAGAAACTGGCTCACATGCGGACCGCCCCAGGAAAGGAAGACCAAGAGTCACCTTTGCTGCGGAGGATAAGTTCATCCGAGTCACCAGCCTCAGAAATCGCAGGTTAACAGCAGCTCAGATCAGAGAGCAGGTCAATGCCACACAGAGTTCTAGCAGCAGACACGTCTCTAGAACAACTGTTAAGAGGAGACTGTGTGAATCAGGCCTTCATGGTAGAATATCTGCTAGGAAACCACTGCTAAGGACAGGCAACAAGCAGAAGTAACTTGTTTGGGCTAAAGAACGCAACAAAGAACACAATAAAGAAAACTCTTTGAATGAGAAGGTGTGTCCAACTCCCCGTCACTTTTTAATCAAAGTAGAGTTGCATAGGAGAGCAGGCTGAAAGACAGTGATAACATGTTTTTTATGCACTTGACATAAAACTGGTAATACATCTGATTTTATGCAAAGGCTGCATGTCATGCCTAATTCAAAACAAAAATGTATATATACAGTATGTCTTTTATGTCCTTTTATACGTACCTGTACCATCCCAAAAAACATTTGATGTGTTTATTTTTTTGTATATGCGATTTATTTCTTGTATAGGCGGACATCTTAAAGAGGGATAAACATTTTATAAGGGTAGCCAAATACAGAAATGTGAGCTATGTGAGTTTAAAGTTGCTATAATATTAAAATTATTACTGGAACAAAATTTTCTTTGCAAACATTTTACAACATTAAATGTCCTTCTATCCATGATCTATACCACTTATCATGTTTATTGGATTCTGTCTGAGGCAACTTAAGGACAAGGTGGTATACTCTGGATGGGATGCCCACCCATTATAGGGCACAAGCATACACTCTACAGCCAATTTGAAACACCAATCAGGGTACGCCGCATGTCTTTATTTTACTTTATTATACACTTAAAACTATTGAAGTCATCATTCATTCTGGAGACATTGGTTTGCTCTCCAAATGTTGCTTCTAATTTTGCATCATGACGTAATGAATGATATGCATCATACTTGCTTACCTCCACTAGAATTTATTTATTTCTCCCGTATGTAAGCATCCATTCTGTGCATGGAGTTTGCATGTTGTCTCTGTGCTTGGTGGGTTGTTTTGATTTCCTTTCGCAGTCCACAGACATGCAGGGTAGGCTACTTTGCATTTCAAAATTGTTCACAGTGTGTGAATGAGTGTGTGAATGTGTGTATATGTGGTCCAAGCCTGATTAATGGAGGAGGGTTAAAAAGAGAGGTCCAGATATCTCCATCATGAACCACTGATACCAACAGGAATAGTTGGTCAATGAATAAATACATACATACATAAAAAAAAAAAACAGGCAGCATGGTGGCGTAGTGGTTAGCACCGTGGCCTCACACCTCCAGGGTCGAGGGTTTGAGTCCTGCCTTGGCTTTCCACTGGGTTCTCTAGTTTCCTTTCACAGTCCAAAAAACATACAGATTAGATTAATTGATGTTCCCAGATTGCCCATGTGTATGGATTTGCACCCTGTCCAGGGTGTACCCGGTTCAATGCCCAAAGTGACCTGGGATAGGCTCCAGGCCCTTGTGGAAGTTGAATAAATAAATAAACAAATATTTATTCAAAATACAGTGGAACCTTGCATTGCGAGTAACGCAGTTTGCGAGTGTTCTGCAAGACAAGCAAAGATTTTTATTAAACGAGCAAGTCTTGGTTTACGAATACCAAATATAAGCAATGTAGCAGAGCATCACGTGATCCCGACTGATCTATTGTTTTTCTCTCTTGTGGGTAATCGTCCCCCTGCTCAGTCTTAGTGTGCGTCTCTCACTCATATAATCAACATTTGTGTACGCGAGTACTGTTTCCTATAACACTGTGACCATGTGTATGCACGTGATGAGAGATGAGAGGTACTTAGTGCTCCCACATTAATCACGGCTCTACAGCCAATCAGCAGCGTCTGTGAGTCACGCAAGCAGAAGGAGCGGATAGCGCTGTCCTCCGAGTGTGTTACGCCGACCCCCAACGGTGCCAGAGCGAACAGTTCTGCTCTGTTGCGATTCTTTTCAAAGGTAAAGTGCAGGTTAATTTGTTTTATTTTTACTTTGATGATTCCGTTAGTGTGCGCTCACTCGAGTGACATTAGAGAGATTTCTTGTTTATTTTCCTGATAAAACAGTGTTTACGTTAGTGTGTGTGTGAAACTCAAATAAGAGAGGAGGAAGGGTTACTGTGTAAGACCAGAAGAGGGAGAGGGGAGGGGCTCATTCCTACTCTCCTCTTACTTTATCTTCACACAAACAAGCACATACAAAGCGCCTGCGTGCATAAACGGAAACACTTATCTGTCGGGATTTATTTTTTACTTTTTTTTTTTAAGGTAAAGTGCATGTTAATTTGTTTTATTTTTACTTTAAATTTTGTATTAATTATTTTTATGTATTATTTCTTTTGGGCTGTGGAACGAATAATTTGAGTTTCCATTATTTCTTATGGGGAACTTTGCTTTGATTTACGCTTATGCCCGCTTCTGGAACGAATTATGCTCGCAACCCAAGGTTCCACTGTACCAGGATATGTTTTGACTATTACATTTCACACAAAAAGTGATTTAAAATGGCTGCCAATACACTTTTCAGGTATTGAATATATTTCGTTTATCTTTTATAATAAATTGTCCATCGTAAATTGACAAGTGATAGACAATGTACATTTAGCAGTTCTTTCTTTTAACAAAATTTATGCCTAAAAAACATGCAGGCAATACTAAGTGTGCTATTAATGCTTCAATAGGTTTTGAGAGGGTAAGTAGCAGCCTGGTGTTGCTAATCATCAGTCTTTGATTAATTAATCATAATCAGACCTCTATGAAAGCAGAATTTTTCACAGTTTCCTGGTCTGGTGTTCAAGTGTGTTAACACAATTCCTAGAGAAAAGGAAATTTACATTTACAGCATTTGACAGACATCCTTATCCAGAGTGACTTACATTTTCATCACATTTTACATCTGAGCATTTGAGGGTTATGAGCCGTGCTCAAGGGAGCTACAGTGGCAACACCTTAACCAGCCTTGCCGTGAAAAGACACAAGCAATGGTCTTAGAGAATCAATTGTTGCTGCACATCAATCTGGAAAAGGATATTGCTTTCCAAACAACTGTTTCCCAACAATTTCCCAGAAGGCCTCCTTTTTCAGTCGGACGGCTTCCCTGACCACAGGTGTCCACCACACTGTTCGAGGGTTACCGCCCTTTGAATCACCCAGGACCTCAAGACCACAACACACAGGTGCAGCTTCAGCAATAGAAGCTTTGAACATGGACCACTCTAATTCAATGCCCCCAGCTTCTACAGGGATGCTGGAAAAACTTCGCTGGAAGTGGGAGTTAAAGGCCTGTTGAACAGGGTCTTCCCCCAAGACGCTCCCATTTCACCTGCACTACTCATTTGGGCTTACCAGATCTGTCCAGTAATCTGTCCCTTACTGGCCACCTGACCCAACTCACCACCAGGTGATCAGTTGACAGCTCCGCCTCTCTCTTCATCCGAGTGTCCAAGACATACGACCTTAAGTCAGATGATACAATCACGAAACTGATCAATGACCTTCGGCCTAGGGTTCTCTGGTACCAAGTACACTTATCAGAATGCCTACATACTGTACATGCTGTACATTCTGTAAGTGACGGCAGAAAAAACTTCAATAAACTGAAGCAACATTGTAAAGTAGAATGGTCTTCCTGCACAACTACTGTATATTAACTTAGTATTGCATTTTTTTCTTTGTTTTTTTTGTTGGATAAATAATGGCAAAGTAAAATAAAGGTTGGAGGCTGTTGTCAGGTTGTATTTATCTATTTCTAAGACCCATTATGACCAGATGATTTTAATTATGTTTTTACACAAAAACGCATAGAATTAAAAGAGGGGTTACTCACTTTTCAACTTGAAGGTACTGATATGCTGTATATCATTCAACAACAATTTATTGGAAAGTTTGTGTAAATACCACCGAACCATCAATTGATGAAATTAATAGAAACTGAATTTGCAGCAGATCACTGAAGGATGTCATAAATGTAAAATACTTTAGAGGCTCTTGTAACCAGACATGTTATTTTATAGTTTATGCTTAGAAACAGCTGCATATGGACTTATTTTTCATCATAATGTATTTTTTTCATCCATATGTCATTCAAAACCACTAGACTTGTCATCAGATCGGTGTCACCTACAGAATGCTCAGTCGATGTGCAAATGTCAGTTTTGTACTAGTGGCCTGACTTGACTCAGCTTCTGCAAATCCAAGAGATGAACCAGAGATGTATGTAGCCAGAGTGGCACTTTTATCCTTCATAAACAAATAAGTAAATGAACATAGTTCACATGCAGTATTTTTCCTTGCTGTAAAGAGAACGGCTGTACAAAATGAAAACGACCTTATACGAACACTGGCCTGTTCACCATTGTGTTCCTCCATCATGTGTGATAAATGGTTGAAGAAGTGCTCTGCTGCTAATGCTCACTACATTCAGCCTACAGAGCAGTGTGGCAGCGGATAAGTTACCATGGAAACACCAAGTTCCTCCGCACTTGCAAATAAATCCTGCGCGGTTCAGTCCAGGCTGTATGTGTCTGGCCTGCTCCTACAGGCTGGAATTCAATTTCTATAAATGATGGCCCTGCTCCTGTTAAAATGTTATGTATTTGTTCATTTTATTAGTTTTATGTCACTAATAAACGTTTCAGTAAAGACATTTGGGATTGTCATGATCATGATCATAATTTACAAATGCCCATGTAGTATATTGTCTTTTTCATTTAGCAATTCATTAGTGATTTTTTAATGTATTGTAAAAATTAAGGGCAGTAGTGCCATCACCCTATAACCAGAAAAGATTCTATGCTGTGAGACTGGCTTGAGCATTTTAAAAGAATGAGCATTCTCTCATGTTCTTTCTAGATCGTGTCAGACCAATAACAGTTTTAACGTTTTAACCACGCTGAAAAATGACTCACAAAGCTCACAGAACACCTTTATCCCTTGTCTCAAGTGAAAGGTCAGAGTGTTTGAACTTCACCACTAGGGGCCTCCCTCTTACCTTCTCACCTCCCAAACATCAAAGCACAAAAATCTCAGCAGTATGATGGAGGTGGGTGGATAATAAGTGAAGGTCTGCAAACATTGTGCTTGTACTTACCCCCTCTTTCTGTGCTAACCTTTATGTTCATTCTCATCCTCTCCATAACTTTATTTATTTATTCAAGTTTTAAGCAGTAGTATACGTTGGTGTAATTTGTTTTAAGCTGCACATCATAAGGGTATAATGATTTGAATAGTCTTTACTGCTTATGACTTTTTGCCAACAAGAACCCAGTCAATGTTTGACCTCATAGCTGTATTACGGAAAAATTTCTGTATTATATTGTACCCATAACAAAGCACAAGCTAAAATGTTTATAGTGTTTAAAACTTGACTTTATTGGTCTGTTTCAAAGATTTCAATTGTCCAACTGTCTCATTGTATTTTAAACAAATGCCTGTGCATTTGAGTCACTTTATGATTAAACATGTTTAAATTATCTGACTTATTCAGCTTGCCATAATTACTGATGCTCCCTAAGCATAGAGAATTTAGCAAATGTTAACAAATTACTGTTCCAGTAAATTTAAATACTATTTGTGTCCTATTTACTATTTATCTATTATATGTTATTACTGAAACAACAATTCAATCCTTAATAAGGTCCAATCAATAATGATTGTAATTCACTTCACCAAAATGCTTGATTCTCAAATTTGATTGGTCATTGATTCTTTTTAACAGCATGTTACAGGTTTATATTAAAGCTATTGTTCTAATGCACAGATCGTTTCTATAGAAACAGCTGTTTCACATGGACTTGTATGGCAGATGCTCCACATAATTAATAAGCAGATTAAATAATGTTTTATTTCAAGGAAAAATATATAGGCTTTAAAAAGTTATTTTATGTTTTAATAATAATGTATATACAGTGGGTATTGAAAAGAATCATCCCCTTTAAAAGGATCACATTTTGTTGCTTTGCAGCCTGGCATAAATATAGGCAGTTTTTCTTTTATCCAGCTGCACTTACTAAATGTAACTTTTAACATCCAAGTAAATGATATAACAAAGTGGCACGGTGGTGTAGTGGTTAGCACTGTTGCCTTGCACCTTCAGGGTCTGGGTTCGATCCCCGGCCAGGCTCGATTCCCGTCTCTGTGTGCATGGAGTTTGCATGTTCTCCCCGTGCTTGGTGGGTTTCCTCCGGGTACTCCGGTTTCCTCCCACATTCCAAAGACATGTAGGTTAGGCTAATTGGCATCCACAAATTGCCCGTAGTGTGTGAATGAGTGTGTGACTGTGTGTGTATGTCTGTGTGCCCTGCGATGGCACCCTGTCCAGGGTGTATCCTGCCTCGTGCCCTAAGTCTCCTGGTATAGGCTCCAGGCTCCCCGTGACCCTGAATACAGGATTAAGCGGTAATGATGATGAGTGAGTAAATGATATAACAGCGACATGTCAGAAAAAATAAGAAACAAAATCACTGAGTTGCAGAAGGATCAACCCTCTCCTAAAAGTGACTAGCTTCACCTGATTGAGTTTACAAATCACTGTCTTAATGGCACAGCCATTTGACTTTCAACTATGATCAACTGCTGTCAATTTTGATTTGCTCAGCATAAAAATCTGGAGCATTTCAGTCCCTGGTAGTGCAACTGAAGCAAACAATCAACAATGGGTAGCAAGCCACTGTCAAAAAGTCTCCAGGATAAAAGTGTGCACAGGCACAAGTACAATATATACAAAGATTCAAAGGCTTTGTCAATGCCTGGAGGCACAGAGAAATCTATTATTTAGAAATAGAAGGTATTTGGTACAACAACGACCCTACCTGAATCAGGACGTCACTCCAAACTGAGCCAGCAAGAAACCGTTCAGAGAGGCTACCTAGAGACCTACATCTACTCTGAAGCAGTTGAAGTGGTTATTGTATGCATCTGAAAACAATATTACAAACTCTTCACAAATGTGGCTTATATGGGAGGGCTGCAAGAAAAAAGTCACTCCTCAAGAAGTCCCACACGCAGTCACGACTGAGCTTTGCAGGTGGTCAGATGACATGAAAATGTAATTATTTGGCTACAACACCAAACATCCAATGTAGTTCACCATCCAAATAACCCCATTCCTACAGTAAAGCATGGATGTAGTAATATCCTGTTTTGGGGGTGTTACTCTGCAGCAGGTACTGGAGCATTTGTCAGAACAGAAAGAAAATGGATTTGGCAAAACACTGTACCATCAAATTCTTGAAGAAAATCTCCTTCCCTCTACCCGAAAGTTGTCATTAGGAAGAAGTTTTACCTTCCTACATGATAATGACCACAGCAAAACTAATCAGTGCCCAGACTTAAACCCTGCTGAAAATCAGTGGAATGACTTGAAGGCTGCAGTCCACAAATGGTTGAGTCAGAAAACATTGTAAGGTCTAGATGTGAAAAGCTTTGTGATTAGCTTCACCTGATTGAGTTTCCAAGTAATTTTGGTAGAGTTGCACTGAGTAAATACAGCTGGTCAAAAGAAAAAATATATATTTTATCTACCCACTGTATACTCATACTATTGTAACATAGAACAACTTTTTAAAGCCAATATAATTTTCTTTGTGAAATAACATTATTTTATCCACTATATACAATATAAATACTGTATAAGACCATTATCAGAATTTGAATCTCTTATATATACACACATATACATTAGATGTATTAAATAACGTAGAACATGGCACTAGTACATGGCATCCAAATAAATGAATATAAAATTCTCTCTTATTCAGTCACAGTGTAAAACTGCAGTACTAATTGTGTATTAACAGTGTCTGTATTAACAGTTGCTTTTTCAGAGAGAATTTATGCCCTCTCAACCACAGACACTTCTCGATAAACAGTGCTCAAGAGTAAATGCACAAATGATTTTGCAGCATCTTATGTACATCTGAAAAAGCGATATTCACAAGATCCCAAACCTCTCTGTCCATACGGTTTTCACAATGAACTGAAAAATGTTTTAACAATTTTTATTTCACGCAAAGAAATGCTAAACACAGTGAAAAGCTCTTTCTCTCTTAAATCTATCCATTGTCATTTTGAATGTTTTGTTGAGCTATGTTTCAATTCGGAAACTCACAATACATTCAAAAGCATTGAAGTTTCTAAAAGACATAAGCAAAACTGAGCATTTTGGTAGTTTTGAAGGTGACATAAGTGATTTTAAAATTCATACGCTAACTTTAATAGGAAACCTTGTTAGCATATTCAGGTTGGAAAAGTACGTGTGTGCAACTTGGGACTTGAGGTTAGTTTGTTTAGTGGAGGTAGATGGACAGGTTTTTGCATTATATTGTTGAACTTTGTTAGTGCTACAGGTCAGGATAGTAGAAAGGGTAAAATAAATAAACCATAACATAAATATGGGTTGTCGGAAAGCAATTCCCAGTAATGTTTAAATACAAGTGTGCATAATTTATATTTATTATATAAAAATATAAATAAATACATTAATAAATTGTAGGAGGAGATTCTCTGACTGTATTTGGAAAGTATTCACAACGCTTAATTTTTCCACATTTTATGTTATGTTACAGCCTTATTCCAAAATGGATTGAATTCATTTTTTTCCATGAACAATACAATACATAATGACAACGTGAAAGAAGTTTGTTTGTTTCTACAACTTGTTTGGAATCCACCAGTGGGAAAATCAGTTGACTGGACATGATTAATTAACAGGGCATGTCACAGCACAAACCAAGACAAGGTCCAAGGAAATATCTGTAGACCTCTAAGACAGGATTGTATCGAGACACAGATCCGGGGAAGGGTACAGAAACATTTCTGCAGCATTGAAGGCATCACTGTTCCTTCCATTTATGTGGCCTCCATCATCCATAAATGGAAGAAGTTTGGAACCACCAGGACTCTTCCTTGAGCAGGCTGCTCGGCCAAACTGAGCGATCAGTGAAGAAGGGCCTTAGTCAGGGAGGTGACCAAGTACCTGATGGTTACTCTGAAAGAGCTCTAGCGTTTGTCTGTATGGTAGAGTGGCCAGACGAAAGCCACTCCTGATTAAAGGGCATGTGACAGCCCGACCGGGGGATTGCTTAGAGGAAATCGGGTACCGCTCATCGCCTGGCCAATACCATCCATACAGTGAAGCACGGTGGTGGCAGCATCATGCTGTAGGGATGTTGTTCAGCTACAGGAACTGGGAGATTAGTCATGATAAAGGGAAAGATGAATGCAGCAATGCACAGAGACATCCTTGATGAAAATCTGCAACTAACCTTCCAACAACCCTAAGCACAACGATGAGAGGTCCCGCAAAGAATAGGAGAGAAACTGCCCACCACTAGGTGTGCCAAGCTTGTAGCATCACACTCAAAACGACCCGAGGCTATAATCGGTTATACTGTATGCTATGAATACATTTTTAAAGATTTAAAACAAACTTTTTTCACATTGTCATTATGGGGCATTGTTGGTAGAAAATAATTAATTGAATCCATTTTTGAATAAGCTGTAACGTAACAAAATGTAGAAAAAGTGAAGTACTGTGAATCTTTTCAGGATGCACTGTAAATAAAGCAGCCCCGTATGGAGTCATAAACCATACTTTGTGAAACACTGTCTTGGTTTATGGGTTTAGCTTTTTTTTTTTTTTTTTTTTCTACTCTATTTATTAAAATAAGAAAGAAAGAGTCATAAGACTTAAAGACTCAAAGAAATAAAATGCTATAATCAAGCTTAGAGTTAAGAAGGGCAAAAGAACAACATGTGTAAGTATTGCCTTTATTGTGTACTGTCGCCACAACAGGTTGACGCTCCTAATTCAACAGTTCTGTACTGCAGGGAACAGACTTGTGTTTACCCTTTTATAACAGGACATTGGCAGTGTCTATTCACAAATCAGAAAAAAACCCTTCCTCTCTGTTAAACCAAAGCTACAATACTGCTCACCTTATAAGACCATTGGCATTTGACTCTTCAACAGCAAGATTTTTTTTTTTTTTCAAAGCTGATGGCTGCATACATCACAAGTCAAATACGCATGTGATCTGTTTTTCTTCATAGCACAGTACTCCTTAAAGTGAGAAG
Organism: Clarias macrocephalus; assembly: GCA_011419295.1. Taxonomy (NCBI): domain Eukaryota; kingdom Metazoa; phylum Chordata; class Actinopteri; order Siluriformes; family Clariidae; genus Clarias; species Clarias macrocephalus. The sequence goes on along the minus strand of JAAGKR010007012.1, from coordinate 9,631 downwards.
CTAACCAGTCTGACACATTGTACCTGACTGTTATGTTTAAACAAAATGGCCTCCTTTGATCATTAAGATCTATAACTTGTTTGCGTTGTCGGATAATAGGGAGAAAAACTTGACGTTTTTTGATAAGGCTAAATAAGATCTTTGAGGACGTTTAAACTGTTCTATGTTCCCAGCTAACCCTATTTGACCAAGTTGTCTGATGTGTCACTATTCTGATAATCAAAAAAAAAAAAAAAAAAAAGCCCATATATCTCAGAATATACTGTGCTTGTCAATGTTTGCAAACTTTTTAAATTGCAAAATGTTTCCTTTTATATAGGTAAACTCAATGTATTTTCCTCAATTAAAAAATCTTTTATAGATCATGTTGCATTTATGCCACAGTTTAAAAACTCAGTTCATGGGACTTCCAAGGACACCATAGTTTATACACTTTCGTACGTGTAGAAACTGTAAACCTGCATTACAATGTAACAGGCAAGGACACATCAAGCCAACGCCAACGAGAGTCATGTGGGTCAATTCACACTTCTAATGCCAAGTATTAGGCCTAATTAAGCAATGGCTTGTTCCTGTAACAGGCAACGCCTCATATCTCATAATTGATGGATTGAAAAAATAAAGGATCTGCCAATTCTTGTCAATCCCACACAGAATAACTGTTGTAGATAAGCTGAGGTCTACCAGAATGCCTTCCATAAAATGTAATCCTAAAAATCAAATCATTTGCTTTATCTCCAAATACAAAGTATCAGGCAGGTTATCAAAAAGAATACACAACAAATTATTCTAACAATAAGACATATATTCCATAAATATTCTGTAAATATTAACCCTGCAGCTCAGACACTGTTTTGAAACATTTGCCTGTTATATTAAGATCATTCAGCTGCCGCTGATCAGTGAATTCGGACGTCTCTTCCATGATCTGTCCAGGGATGTGGAAGTCAACTGAAGGCCTGTGATGAGCAGAGAGAGTATCCTCATCATCTTTCGGAGGGACTGAGATGCTTTGTGAGTTTCTGGGCCCCAGGTTACAACCAGTTCCCTGAAGGAACTGAAGGAAGTTCTCTTCGATTGAAGCCTCTCTGCTGGGCAACTGCTCTTCTTCATCACGTGGCCGCCTCCACTTAAAGACGCACGCCACATTTCTCGCCAACTCCTCACGGATCTGCCGGTTCAGACAGCCGTAGAAAATGGGATTGGAGGTGAAGCAGAAGTAACCTATCCAAGTGACCACATCTTCTATTTGAGCCAGCGAGGCAGGAGAGGAGGCGACAATGGCTGAGTAGAGGTGAAAAGAGAAATAGGGGAGCCAGCAGCCTAGGAACTGACCCCCAACAGCCACCAGTACAACTGCCGCCTTGCCACCGCCAAAAGTCCTCTGAGGTGTGTTGCGAGTTGTTGTGAGGCTTGCTGCTGTGCTGGAACGGCTGCTTAAAGAGTCCGAACGAGGCCGTGGAGTCTCCACCCATGTAGGCACGGGACCTGGTTGCATAGCCGCTACTCTGGCTACCTTGAACATGTTACAGTAAACCACAAGAATTATAAATACTGGGCAGAGGAAGTATATGAGTGCAAAGAGGAGCATAAAAATTAAGCGGTGAGGTCCCCTATTCATTGAATGCAAAGAGCAGCATCTTGGTTCCAACAACAGGTTCGACTTCACTTCCTCCTCCCTCTGCAGCGTCCATCCCAGCAAGGGAAGAGCAGCCATAAGTGTTGCTTTAATCCATATGCCGACCAGAACAGAAACTACCAAACCAATGGTCATTTTAACCTCATAGCGCATCGGGTGCACAATATAGTAGTACCGTTCCACATTAATGGCTGAGATGGTGAGGATGGTGGCGCTGATGAGGCCAACACTCAAGCAGAGGTATGCCTTACACACTGTTTCATTAAAGAACGCTTGCTCGGTCATCATCCCTAGTGGCATTAGAACTAGAGCGGCTAAGAGGTCCACCAGACACAGGTGGAAGACAAAGATGAACTTGTGCAGGCGCGGTACCCTGGCAATGACAGCCATTATAGTCAGGTTGCCTACCACAGCCAGGATGTCCATCAAGACCATGGTGCAGAGGGCCAGCATGTGGAAGAGAGTCCCATCATTGGTTAAAGACACTCCTGAGCCATTGGCCAAGCCACTATTGAGCTGACCATGGCTTGTGAGGTTCCTCGGTGTGTGCAGAGAGGCAGAAGGATCCATGTGAGGATGGGGTGAGGAGTTTGTTCAAAAATTACATTCATGGGCCTATCACCCATCCTCCTTTACCTGAGACAAGCCCAAGTAGAGGGCTTAACAGAGTCTGTATTATTAGTATAATGGCATGATGATGGGGATTAAGCTTGATATTTAGCTTAGAGTTCGAACAATGCCAACAAAGTTGTCTTGGTACACCTGGTTACCTCATTTCTAAGCATTGTTTTCGGCCTGCCTCTATGTTGGCAACGACTTCATCACACTCAGTGTCCAGGATCTTCTGATGGGATGTGCTCTGCCTAATGAAAGAAAGAAAAGATGTTGATATTCACGTTAAATCAGACGAGACTTTTTTTTTTTTTCGTATATAAACAGGGATTTTCATCATTAGCAATGTGGACTTGAAAATCTTGAAAATAATTTCTAGGTAGATGATAAGTAAACCAGTGATGTAAAAACATCTATGGTTTGTAAATATTGGCCACATTTATTTCAAAATGCTAGAAGCGCCTTGCTTGCAAGTCAAGGGCATATGTAATGTTGCAGTTTAATATATTAATGCTTTACTGTTAGTTTAAAAACTTTCTAAACAAATACAAATCTGCCCATTGTAATCAATGATGTTACTAGATATTTAAGGTTAATCCAAACAGACACGGCAACTGATTTTAGGCACAGCAACTGATTTGTGGAACAAGCTGTTCAATATATTAATGACATTGTTGTTAAAGCAGAAAATACTATAAGGCTAATATTTCTCAAAAAAAGTGGGACAGCATTTTCAGCAAAGTGAAGCATCACTGTTGACCACTATCTGAGGAAAAATTGGACATATGGCAACAGTCTTGCTATACGGTAAGACTGACAGCTTGGCCTGATTTGGGTTTAAAAAGATAACCTATTACTGTCTGATTTACTGCACAGTGACTTCCAAAGGCAACCTCACAATATGCACAATACACTGCTTTTTATAAAAGTTGATTTAGGTGAACCAGTTACTTTCAACTTTGTGCTCTTACGTGAAAAAAAAAAAAAAAAAAGCATCCATCACTGAAAGTCAAAATGCACAGCTGATCTCTACTGAGCTGTTCACTCTCGTTTACTTTAGACCTGAGGTTATAAGAAAATTGGCTGATATTTCTGGAGGCCCTCAAGTTAGATAACTTCAGGCTAATATATATATATATTTATCCTCAATTTTTATTTTTATTTTACAGATGTCCTAAGTATAATGTGTAATATGAAGTTTGGAGATTTCACACACGAGCTATGAAAACTGTCTGTAAAATTATCATGTTATTAATTCCTAGACTGTATTCTTTTATACATATTCTGGAGTAAATCCGGCATAATCCACATTATCCATTCAAACATTTCTGCAATATTTACATCATCGAGACTGTCTAAGCAATTTGTATTTGTTAAATAACAGGCTGAAATTGAAGTTGGCTGGTCTTAAAGCACATGCGAAAAACGAAAACACTTCTTTAAAAGGAAACTTGTGTTTTTCTGAACTTGGAAAATGCAACCAACAACAACAACAACAACAACAAAAACACTGCGTCTGCCAGCTGAAAATTATATGCAATGCACAGAACTAAGAACCAACACTGTTTTTTGACTTCTTTAGCTCTTTCCTTTTCCCCTGTCCACTCTCCGGAGATGTGCTCTGCTAAATGGTTTACAGATTTTTTTTTTTTTTTTTTTGAACATCTGTACTGGTTCGATCCTCATTGAACATGATGATATGAGGCCTGTGTTCTTTGCACCAAACACATCAGATATCCCAGTACAGTCTTAAATTAATGGCATTTATTATCGGAATATTACAGTACAACCACTTGCATTTGCTCATACAAAATTTTTACCACCGGTTACACGAATCCTGACTTGACTATTTTTAGACCTGTTCTATTTTACACCTATATGTAGGTTTCTGTGGAAAGTCGGTGTGTTTACATTCCCGAATGCTTGTTGCATGGGAAAGTGTTGCAGAAGAATGCTGGAGAGGTTTAAACTACAGTACCTTGCCTTCACAGAAGGAGTGATGGAGACCAGCCGAGCTCAGATGAGTGCAGTATATTCGGCCCATGTGGATGGAAAGGGAGGCAGCAGAGCTTGAGGGAGAAGCGAGAAGATTGGGAAGATACCCCCAGCCTCCAGGATGTTGCTATGGAGTGCAGGTCCAGGATAGAGGTTCTCCTTCCATGCTCCTAGTGCTCCAGGCAGACGTGCGGAGAGAAGGAGAAGGTGATCAGTGATGGGAAGATCGAAAGCGAGAGAGAAAGAAGAAGAGAGAGGCACCCGACACCTCTTCTCACCTGGTCCTTTCATCTCACTGCTACCCCCTCTTCACCCACCTATCCGCCCACCCACCCTTACACACACACACACACACACACACACACATACATACACACCTTTCCATTCTGTCGATCGCCGATGCTTCCTCCTCTACACTGTGCTCCAGACAGCCAAGCGGTTCAGGTGATCAGGTTGCTGCTTGAGCCGGAGTGGAAAGATGAAATCCTCTCTGCTTAGAAATCTGCCTTTGGCACACACACACACACACACACACACATTCGCATGCACTCGCGTACACATCCCCTGTATCTCTCTCTCTCTCTCTCACACACACACACATCCACGCATAAACATGTGCTCCGGCTTGCGCGCGCGCACACACACACACACACACACACACAGGGTAATTGCAGATCAGTGTGTAGTGGAGAGGGATGCAGGCAGGCAGGCAGGCGGGCGGGCGCGAGGCAGGCAGGCGCTTCACAGGGTCCTAATGCCCGCCCACATGCCCAGCCACAGACAAGCACAACGGGGTCAACTGTCCTTCCAGACCCGCGAAGAAAACGCAAAAGCCTGGAAATTAAATGTTGAAATTGAGTGTTTTTAGCTCTTGATTATGACGGTAAACAAAAGGGGCAGTTGAACACTGGTAATATTGGTTCTCTATTGAAATATTCAAGAGTTTTCAAAGCGAAAGCTCATTGCTAGGCCCTGAACCCTGGTCCTGGAGGATCCCCGGCCCTGCACATTCTACTGTCTCCCCTGCTCTGTCACACCCACTTAATTAAGAAAAGGCTGTTAATTAGCTGATTAGTTAAATGGCGTGTGGCTGAGAGCTGAGGAAACACTGAAATGTTTCCTCATGGCAGAATGTCCCTAGACATAGAGTCCTAGAGCGAGTCCTTAACTCTCAATCACTTACAGTATATAAACGAATGGCAAAGTAATAAATGTGACAATTAATTAATACATTGTTACAAGAACCAGCCTTTTTTTTTTTTTATGTATGCTGGAAAATTGATATGCCATGCCTTGGAGCAAATGAACATAGCTATTCCTTCTCCTGGCATGTTTTTAGGAGATGAACCAGAACACCAGGAAACCTAGAGGTAGCCCATGTGGAGAACATGCAGAGGGAGGACATGCACATGAATGCCACACAGGTAGATTCTAACCAGACAGTAGCCCAATACATAAAACTGTATTTACTGTACATGTAAAGAGCTTGAGTTTGATCCATCAAACATCAGGTGGAGATAAAGTGTGATCTCTTTGATTTTAACCATCATTTTGTTCGGCTCGTTCATTGGTGCCAAATGTGTTGGGGGCAGGGTTGTGCTGAGCAGAAAAGCAGCTCAACACGAAAAAACATCAAATGTTAAAATGCCAAAATGCATGGGCTCCAATAGCAGAAGATGGTCAAAATTTGTCGGCTAAAATATTAATATGGTGTAAACTAGTAAGGTATCAACATATGAGAAATACAAAAAGGGCAATAAATTAAGCTATAATTATGCCATTAAAAGGAAAAGCAATTGTAAAGCTACTAATACCTTGACCCAGAAAATAACAACATTTTTGTAATGTTGATGTCTGCAGGTCATATTATACAATAATTTCCCAGAATCCAGAATCATTTCAAGGCAATAGTGCATAAAGGATTTTTTTTTCCCCCCACATGCCCTGTAAATCAGTGCTTTAATTCAAGAAACAAGGAGTTCTTTGTTTTATTTAAAGGTCGACAGAATGGTGAGCAGCTCTGCTGTCTTTTTGTCTAAGTCAGAGTGTGTGACATTGCTCATGTGGCACTGGTTTAGAGTGATGCTGCAGAGTGATGTTGCACTTATCACCCACAGGGTGTGAAAAGTGGATCATCTGGCAGCACTACATCTTCACCTCTTCCTCAGTGCTGCTCGGATTTTATTTTATTTTTCGAGGGAACTTCATTAGACCTGCTCCTCCTCAGCCATGGGCAGCAAGGACATCATGATAAAGCTTATGCACTACAGGTTTATCTGCAGATTCATGCACAGGCTCTTGGAAGTGTGTGGACTGACTTAAGATTAAGTGTTCTGAGGAATGCATGGTGGAGAGGATAGAAAGGACAGAAATATTATAAATGGCACAAAGATTTTAACATGAAACCACATCATTCCATCTGTGTGTATTTGTATGTGTATGAGAGAGAGAGAGAGAATTAGATTGTGTGTGCGCGCGCGCGTGTTGAAGGTGTTGAATAAAGACAGAAATAGCACACACTTGCTCACCCCAGCAGCGCCAATCATGGCAGAGACAAAATACAATGGTCTCCATGACAACCCGGGAGCCCATAGACTCGGAGCTGCCTCCGAGAAATAACCGTTCATCCGTCTCCCTGCACAACAGCCACTTATACGCAACTATAAATGTGGCAAGACCATCCCAAAATAAGCACGCGCGCGCGCACTCACACACACACACACACGCAGTCAAAAGAACATGACTCATACTGCACGATCCCTGTACACCAGAAGCACACAGTTGCTGCAACAACCATTCCTATGCATTTCTACCCATAATTCGATTTGCTGGAAGAGGGTCTAATTGATTTGCACATGACTAATTGTAAATACTACAGTCACTGTCCTGAATGCACTGACAGTTTGATTTATATTCAGACTTAACGCATTATTCCTTGTACTTCAGGAGCTTCGACACTTTCTTATTTGAGATCTGAATTTTCCCTAATATCATAAACCACCAGATGGGGGCACTGTCACACCAGGGTGCTAAAGCAGAGAACAATCCCCTAGATCTCACAAACACCATGGTCATGGACTGTGCTCCAGAACCGGTGGGCATCATATCCGATCTGGGAGGATTACCTCTTGAAAGGATTTCAAAGAATCAGGCCTTAAAGAAAACATCAAAAAGACATATCTTAAAGTCTAGCTCTCATATCTTAAAGCTATCCTTCTCTGCTGTCATGCTTAAAAATAGTGCCCAAGTCGCAGCAGTCTGTGCTTGGGAATTTGATCATGAATAATTAATAAGCACATCAGTTCCTTAGGGCCATTTAAAAGTATGATGAGAAAAAAAAATTAGTAAGGTAAGTCCCCAACTTATGAACGAGTTACCTTCTACGAGCATGTTCGTAAGTTGGATTCATTCGTAAGTCAGACAAAGTGAGTCTTATACTCACATTTGACACAGATATACAATGTAAAGCATAATAAAACCAAACACACAGGTTTGGTGTTTTGGTTCCGCATTATACTCTCGCGAGAATGCGCCTCCAAATCGCAACGCAGCAGGGTCAGATGCACTGTAAATCCGAATAAGTTGGCAAAAATTTAAACAATTGAGGTAATCAGTTAAATATTTTTTTATTAAGTAGTGATGTTTCCCATTTTAAGTAAACATAACTATCAGTTTTTGAGTTTGTTGTACTCATTCATATTAATCGTTATTTACTTGCATTACTGAGTACCCTAACTCATACTATAATATTTTTTTAGTTGTTGCAGATTTAGTAGATTGTTGTTGGTCATTCGCCTGCTCCTGGCAATGGGTCGCTACAGCGGTTTGTCACAAGTTTTTACGCCAGATGCCCTTCTGAACACAACCCTCTCATTTTTATCTGGGCTTGGGACGAACACTTCATCCAGTGGCTGGAAATCGAACCCCAGCCCTTTCGCATGGCAGGTGAAACACCTACCACTTAGCCACTAGTGCTTTGTTACAAATCAAATAAGTATTATTTGACAATTTTAGGGTGCCCAGATTTGTAAAGATTATATTTACAGCATTATGCAAAGACAGATCAATCCACCATCTTGATCAAAACAATTCAATACGGGCAGTTTACATGTGTATTGATGGCGTCAGACACAAAATCGCTAGGCTGAAAATTTTTAAGTTGGTGGAACTTTAAGGAGACAGTTACTGTGGCTTAAAATATCAAACTGGTTCAGCTAACTGGAAAAGTGTCATTTCTACCAACTCATAAATACCAAGTTATAAATACTCATCAAGGTCTATTAATTTGAACTAATTGTAATTGTTTAAGTTAACTCAATATGTTTAATTACTTTGAGCATTAGGTTTTACAGTGTGACCTCTTTTAAAGGGAACCCGGGATGACATTGGAGAAAGGAAAAAGCTACATGGTGGTTACTGCGCTTTTGTTTCAAAGATGTTTCAAACTGTGAACTCTGTCTCATTGAGGATTTTCCGAAATTAGGCTTATTCACCATCAGGACAGTTTTACAGGACAGCCATTTTCTATCATCATGTTCCCGGACAGATTCATTGAAACTGGTGAGGCTGATTCATTTTTCCTGCACCCCAAAATGCACACACATAAAATATACCGGGACTTTAGATATTTTATGGCTTTACTTATACACTGAAAATATTATATAAAAATTGCAGTGTATATATTTTTTTCAATATGTTCACATCTATGAATGTTTTTAGATGCGAGTTTCGTTCGTAAGTCAAGGACTTACTGTATTATGAATGAGATAATAAATAATCTTTAGGTAAATGTGAAGAAAATCTGTATGTACTGTCACACACACAGAAACACAGACACACACACACACACATATATATATAGGACAGGTTGGACACACGTTCTTATTCAAAGAGTTTGAATTTGTATTATGGCAAGAAAAAAGCAGCTAAGTGAAGAAAAAAAACGAGTGGCCATCATTACTTTAAGAAATGAAGGTCAATCAGTCCAAAAAATTGGGAAAACTTTGAAAGTGTCCCCAAGTGCAGTCACAAAAACCATCAAGCGCTACAAAGAAACTGGCTCACATGCGGACCGCCCCAGGAAAGGAAGACCAAGAGTCACCTCTGCTGCGGAGGATAAGTTCATCCGAGTCACCAGCCTCAGAAATCGCAGGTTAACAGCAGCTCAGATCAGAGAGCAGGTCAATGCCACACAGAGTTCTAGCAGCAGACACATCTCTAGAACAACTGTTAAGAGGAGACTGTGTGAATCAGGCCTTCATGGTAGAATATCTGCTAGGAAACCACTGCTAAGGACAGGCAACAAGCAGAAGAGACTTGTTTGGGCTAAAGAACACAATAAAGAACACAATAAAGAACACAATAAAGAAAACTCTTTGAATGAGA
>JAAGKR010007011.1:2828-37828 GCA_011419295.1 Clarias macrocephalus | reverse complement strand
TGTGTTAAACTAACAGTGATCACACTTAAAAAGTAAAATCTAGAAATTTGCACACAGTTACTCACTAACAAAGAACATTCGGCCCACTCCTCCCCCTACCCAATCCCCCAACCCAACACACACACACACACACAATCAGTGTATCGATCTCACCAGTGTGATGTTGAAGGTCACGTGAAGAACAATTGCCTAACCTCCATCACCACCTCAATTTAATGATGAAGCTCTGAGATGTTAAAGATGGCTTTCGATTGATATCCAGTGCGCGCACACACACACACACACACACACACACACACACACACAAAGAGCAGACAGGAACATATTGATGTTAAACCACTTCATTAGCCGTCATTAGAGACACACTGACATTATTGTCCTGGGGCTTTAATATGAAACCTGTAATACACTGTGGAATATGAAGCTGTGTGTGACACTGGAGACTCCTTCCATACATGTTACACAAACAATAGAAATATCAGTGATCATCCCTTTTAAACGTCCCTGTGAATGATCTGTTACTATAGCAACGCTGAGGCATGAGAACAAGATTATTAAAGATTGCTGCTAGTGATTGTCATCTGAAACACTTCAATGTTCAAATTCAAATTCAGTGAATATCTCCTCACATCCTGCAGTCTTTGTGTGGGCTGAAAAAAAAATCTTTGCGTGTAACGGCTCTGAGTTTGTAAAGGAGGAATAAACAATGTTGTTCGGACCGGATCACACAACATCATCCCAGCCAATCAACAACAGGGAGGCAGAGGCGCGGGGGGGGGGGTGTAGTGTAAAGCTTTATGTACTGCTCAGGCGCCTGTAGACAGGAAGTCACAAGATTTTCTCGAACAGCCAAAGAGGAAATGAGCGAAAGAGAGAGCGGCTTCAACAGGAGCTAACCAGCTTGTAACACAAGGCTCTCCGCGTATCTCTTCTTGTGTGTTTTAACAGACAGGACATGGATAATGTCGACTTCTAGTGTATACCAAAGACACGGAAAGAAGGCAGAAGTGAATCATGTCATATCACATTATGATAAATCAAACTTAAACTCATAATGAATATCTTTGTGACCTTCTTCAGCCATTTTCATACGCTTGCTTCTCTTCTGAACAAGTTACAAAGTTAATCAGCAGAACAGAAGCCATCAGTCGCTGCGTTACTCTGCTATTTGTGTGACAAGGCATCAGGTTATCCAGTAGGTCATCAGGTGACCTTTACAGCGCCTGTAGTGACAGTACAGTGGGATTATTTAGGTTGATGCAGTATTTAAAACGGTATGCTGCTCTGTAAACCCTCATGCTCAAAGTAATTAAACACACTGAATACTGTTAACTTAAATAATTGCAATGAGGTCAAATTAATAGACCTTTTTTGCATATTCAGAACCATTTGGTATTTATGAGTTTGTATAAGTGACACGTAACACTTGACACTTTCAAGTTAGTTGAACAAATTTCATATTTTAAGTAATCGTAAGTACTTAGGTAACAGTAACTTCCACCGACCTAAAATCTATAGAGCACTTGTGGCTCAGTGGGAGGAGTTTCGCCTGCCATGTGAAAGGTCCGGGTTCGATTCCCGCACTGGATCGTCTGCTGTGGTGACAGCAGCAACAATTTATTTGATTTGCAAGAAGTTCAACCAACTCAAAAACTGATAGTTCAGTTCTTAAAATTGGAAACATCATTACTTAAAAAATTTGATGTAACTGATTACCTCAAATATTTTGAGTTTTGCCAACTTAATCGGGTTTAAAGTGTGGGTTACGTTACATAGGTTCCTTGTTAGCATAGAAATATTTTGTGTTTGATTTGGGGGTGTTTTATTTTATATTGATATTGATCAGCTGGCCCAGTTTTTAGCCACTTAAAATTATTTTTTTGATCAATCAGAATGCAGGACTATAAAAGATGAATTGTGTGGTCACAACCCCCGACCCCACCCCACCCCACCCCCCTCCAGGAACACACACACACACACACACACACACACACACACACACAAATAAGGTTCCGGTTATAATCCCATGCTAATTTTGTATTTAACAGTGTTGCGGAAGTTTCTGTCTTTAAGGAGAAACTTTCGGACTTTCTTTCAGGGTACACGGTCGGGGAGGTGTACAGTATATCACGCTGCCCTGCTGGAGAGTGACTGTGTTTTTATGTTGTTCTGAGGAGTATAACGTGAGAAAGCATTGAAGTGATGAAGTTAAATCGGCTCTTGGTGCACTCAGACTTTCCGAGCTCATAATTGATAGCTGTCCTCTTCTCTCCGTATCGATCCTCCATTTCAGCCGCTGCCTCAGAAACTCTCTGCCATTTATTCATCGATATACAGCTGCCTCAATCCCGCCACACCTACACACACACACACACACACACACACACACTGAAAAAATAAACGTCTGGTGATTGAAAATGGCTGCTTCATGAGTTTTGCAGTAAGAAGATGGAAAAAAGGGATTGCATGTGGCTCCAGTGCTGACCAGCTCATCGGACCGTGTGCAGAAACCCATCAGCTATTGAAAAGCAATCAAATAAGTGTAAATCGGCCTCGTTTAGGGTCGAGGCCCAAACACACACCACCTAAAACCCTTCATATGTCATTTTCCAACCGAGTGGCTGTGTTCCAAAAATAAATAAATAAATCAAGTACAATCACCTTTATTGATACCTGAACAAAATATGAAGTCATTAACCTTTGAATTAGAGGAGCATTAAAACAGAATGCATATTTTAAAACAAATAATTAATAAAACATTCAGAAGCTATTCAAGCCTAATTAATTTATTATGCGCCAGTTACTAAAAGACTCATTTCTTATTTCTAACACAAGCACATAACTTCCAGAGTAAACATTTTAAACATTTTTTAAGCCTTAAAACCCAAGCGGCACAGATGCAGTACGTCAATGAAGATAAAAAATGTGCTCATGTAGACGGCTTTCTGGAGTGTGTTAACAGGGAGGCTTCAGACATCAAACTGTGTATTTGGGTTTAAGTATAGTATATGTCAGGTAGAACAAAAGGTATCATTTCTTTAATAGGAGTAAATTTTACCAATACCAGAATATGTGAATGAAGTTGCAAAAAATCATCATTTGAGCATATTATTATAATCTTTTGGCCATAGACACAACCAAAAACATATAATTAATATACTTGTAATTTATACTTGTATTGAATGCACTCATTTTCAGGGTTCTATATTTTTATAATGGTGCCAAGAGTGTATGTTTAAAGTATAATGTTTACTCTTGATGTAATAAGCTTGTGTTAGAAATGAGTCTTTGTGTTTCTGCCCCTAACATATAAAAGTTTAAATAAACACTGGATGTTGAAAATACAGCCCAAATTCTGGAAAAGTTTGTTTTTAAAAATTTTAATAAAATGAAGACTAAAAGACTTGCCACAGGAGCAACAAAGGGACGAAAAAGCAAGAAATTTTGAAAAGATTCAGCTGGAAGAACATCTAGCATCAGGTCTATAACATGATTAGCTATAAAAAGCTATATAAATAATAATTTAAATGTCAAAGTTCCTCAATGTCAAATTGCAAGCACTTCTCATCCTCTACAGTGTGTAACATCATCAAAAGATTCAGAAAAACTGGAAAAGGGACAAGGCCGAAGACTTTTGTTGGATGCTCGTGGTCTTCAGGCCGTCAGACGAACCTGCATCACTCATCAGCATGACTGAATCACTGACATTAGTAAATGGGCCCAGGAATACTTCCTGAAACCACTGTCAGTAAACACAATCCCCCGTTCCGTTCTGCAGATGCCATCTAAAGCTCTATCATACAAAAGGAAGTCATATGTGAACATGGTCCAGAAGCGCTGTGGTGTCCTGTGGGCCGAGGCTCATTTAAAATGGACCGTTCCAAAGTGGAAAAGTGTTCAGACGCCGTGTCCTCCGGGCTGAAGAGGAGGGAGACCCACAGTACCAGTGTGTTATCAGAGTTCGGTGCTAAAGGCAGCATCTCTGATGGTATGGGGGGCATAAGTGCATATGGTACGGGCAGCTTGTGTGTCCTGGAAGGCACTATGAGTGCTGAAAGGTATATAAAGGTTTTAGACGACATCCATTTCAGGGAAGGCCTTGTGTATTTCAGCACGACGATGCAGAACCTCATACTGCACTATTATAACAGCATGGCTTAATAGTAGAAGAGTCCGGGTGCTGAATTGGCCTGCAGTCCAGATCTTTCACCTATAGAGAACATTTGGCACATCATTAAATGAAAAATACGTCAAGGTGACTATGAACTCTTCAGCAGCTGGAAACAGTGACCATTGTATCATTCTATACCAGGCAAGAATGAGACCAAATCCCAACACCAAGACTTTAGAAACTCATAACCTCAATGGCCAGACGTCTTTAAGCTGTTTTGAAAAGAAGAGGAGATGCTACACCACAGTAACTACACCTCCGTCCCAACTTTTTTGAGACCTGTAACAGGCATCAAATTTGAAATGAGCTAATTTTGTGTATAAAACTTTTCAATTTCTTTGTTTAAACATTTGTTATGTTCTCTTTGTTATGTTTTATTGTGAATAAAATATCGGCTCATGTGATTTGAAAGTTTTTTTATTATTTTTTTTCCCAATAAATGTTTTTGTTTACTTTTGTGGAATTCGGGCTGTATATTAATTTAAAATTCTTTTGCAAAGCCCTGGTTTGATGACGTGCAGTAGGAGTCTTTTGATGAGCAGAGCTTCCACAGCTGAGCTTCAAAGCCCCTCTTCAGAAAACCCTTGTATGATGTCTCTCAGGCCTTGTCCAGCTCTTTTTATACAGTTTGTGGACACAATGACCTCTGCACTGACTTCATGAATATCAGTAATAATTTAAGTGAATAAAGAAAATGGAAACCATAACCTCTTAAAGCGCACACAGTAAAAGCCTGGTGATGATTTAACACTTTATAAACACTCCTGTGTGTTAATTCAAGAATGAGACCTCTGTTGTGGAAAAAGCTAAAGAGCCACGCATGTAATGAAGTAGTGCATTATTTGATAACTTTATTACGAGAAAGTGCAATTAATCATCCTTCATTTATATTATGTTTGATACACTACATGGCAAAAATACAAAATTAATAATAAAAAAAGCTCATTAATCTTTTCCTTCATTATTGTAAAACATGAGGCATAAATTGTGTAAATAAAATGTGACGGATGGATTTATTGTTCATTTCGTCTAAATTAGACGCTGTATATTATTACCTTTTGGTGACTTTGTAATAAATATTATTTATAAAAAATATATTTCCCACAAACAAGTCAGTTTTTTTTTTGTTGTTCACTGTAAAGTTAATTTATTAAACCTTCTCATTTATGCAGCAAACTGTAAACATTTTTTTTTAAATTCCTGTAGCTGTTCATTTTTATTTATTTTAAATACTTAATAAACTAAACATCAACCTGCTACATGTTTGAAATACCGAAACTAAAGTGAAGGAATGAGCCACAATAACACACAGCTGATATTAATATCACATAAGATAAGACTTTCTTGTATATTAAAAATATATATATATTTATATGATAATACATCCATATACGAATCCAGCTGTTTATATGATTGTTATCTGCTAAAGATAATAAAAGTTTAATAAAATACAATACGAGACTGTGCTGATATTCTTAAATATCTTACACATATCTTTGATTTTAATTTAAAATCTATTATTTGCTTTTGCTCGTATTTATTTGTTTGTTTATTTATGAGTTATAGATATGGACAGAATATCCTGAAATTATGACACGTGTTGATGGACTGGAGGAGAGAAAGAAAAGAAGCAGCAGTTCTGCGTATAAACCCGTAGGTGTGTTTAGATCCTCTTCTGGGATGCTCACACACTCAAACATGAGTTTGATGATAATAACACATTATTCTTTTTTAAGATGGGTTTGAGTTCTCGCCTGTTACAGTTCAGTCTGCTGAGAGTTTTTGCTGATGGTTTAAAGTCCAGTCTTCTTGATGGTGTGACATTACGCTCCAGTAGGTGGCGATGTAGTTTACATAATATTAGGAATAAATGGAGAAGAAGAAGCAGCGATCGTGTTCAGGTTCGAGCCGCTGAGTGATTTTCTCCTGCTCTGGTTCACATGGCTGATGTACAGGAGACAGGAATTACATGAGAAATTAAAACCTGATTGATAGCTGTAAGTGATCGCTGATGTAGCTGTAGTTTGTTAAAGATCAGTTCTGATTTCATATAAACCTGCTTTCACAGTGCCGGTGCACTTTAACATGAAGTTGCTAGATGGTGCTTTATAACCTGTATATATAACCTGTGTGTCACTGCAGGGCAGGCAGCTGTTGATACACACGCATCTTAATATAAGCCAAGCTTAATGTTAATGTCTCATTAACGACGTCAAATCATGCTAGCTAAAAGACAAGAACGTCTCATTAATGGGCTGGGTCTGGCTAATATATACCGCTAGTTAAATCAGCAGAGTAAATGCTATCATAGTCATTTTCTTATTCTGATGGAGTTTGAGCTTTAGGCTGTATCTACTGTAGATCTGTGGACAGTGAGCTGAACGATTGGAACAAATCCTGACTCATAAGTCTTTTTTTTTTCTATAGATGGATTTATTAAAGTTTTTTGAGAGAAATAAGGTCAGAGCGAAGTTACCTCCCTGCATTGCCCAGAGCAAACCAACATCCAGCCAGAAACATGTTATTAATCGATATAGACCACTTGCATGGAGACCTTTTATTAATTATAAACTCTCTGTTTGGTTTTTAACTCTCAGTTGACAGCAGAGAGAGAGAGAGAGAGAGAGAGAGAGAGAGAGAGAGCAGGATGGAGGGAGAGGAGAAAGTGAGAAAAACAGCACGAAGAACCAGGAACACAGTGCAAAGTATTAATAGCGAGACACTAAGCGTGTTACATTCCCTCCAGAGGTCTGATCCTAGATATATATAAGCCCTATATATATTATTATTTGTTTGTTTGTTTTTTATCAAGGGGTGCCTAAAATTTTACATAAGACAGTACAGAGCAAAAGTTTGGACACCCCTTCTGATTCAGCGAGTTTTCTTTCTTGTGTTCTTTCTTGTGTTCTTCAGCCCAAACGCGTCTCTTCTGCTTGTTGCCTGTCCTTAGCAGTGGTTTCTTAGCAGATCTTCTACCATGAAGGCCTGATTCACACAGTCTCCTCTTAACAGTTGTTCTAGAGACGTGTCTGCTGCTAGAACTCTGTGTGCCATTGACCTGCTCTCTGATCTGAGCTGCTGTTAACCTGCGATTTCTGAGGCTGGTGACTCGGATGAACTTATCCTCCGCAGCAGAGGCGACTCTCGGTCTTCCTTTCCTGGGCCGGTCCGCATGTCAGCCAGTTTCTTTGTAGCGCTTGATGCTTTTTGTGACTGCACTTGGGGACACTTTCAAAGTTTTCCCAATTTTTCTTAAAGTAATGATGCCACTCGTTTTTCTTCACTTAGCTGCTTTTTTCTTGCCATAATACAAATTCAAACATATATAAGACTGTGTGTGTGTGTGTGTGTGTGTGTGTGTGTGTGTGTGTGTGTGTGTATATATATATATATATATATATATAGAGAGAGAGAGAGAGAGAGAGAGAGAGAGAGATGTTTATCTGCTACTTCTGCTCTGTAAAGCTTCATAACGGCTCTAATCTGAGGTGCTGGTGGTTAATTGGTGATTTCTGAGGCTGGTGACTCTAAATGAGCTTCTCCTCTGCAGCAGTAAGTTTGGGTCTTTGCTTTCCTGTGAAGGTCTTCATGAGTTTCATCATGGAGCTTGATGGGGTTTACAAACACACTCGACACAACACTGTTCTTGCAGGAACTGATCCAGAACAGCCGACCTTCATGTTTTATAATAAATAACAACTGACTGTTACTTACCTGATGCCATATGTGTTATTTCAAAGTTTTGATAAATCCAGTATTGTTTTAAAATATAGAAAATAAATCCAAACATTGAACTGGTACATTATATACTGTATATTTCAGATTAGGTTTTATCCGTCTGGTTGACGTTGCTGTGGTTAGGAGTTTTTTCTTTCCTTTTTTAAGTTTGTTAGTTTAGTTGTATAAACAATGCAGTGCATGAATAATTCAGTAATATAATAATATAATTACATCATTAATTAATAATGTCAGTTTGTATACTGTATATATCTGTGAGGGGATGGGGAGTGCTGGGATAATAAAATATTCATCATTTATATGAAATAAATATGAATATATAAATATTGTAATACTGATGCAAATTTATAAATGCAAGAATAAAGTAAATATTATATATATACAAATATACAAAGATTAATATTAAAAGCCTCATTCGCATAAAGTCACTTCTGTTTATACTTATATTATCTGAATAGCTGCTGTTCTGTCTTACCTTAATATTAAATTTATTAATATTTATAAATGATAAAAACAAAGAATTTTAATCTTTAAATATTACCAGTTATAACCAGACAGTGTTTTCACTAGCAAGTCAGTGTACCGTATATGCATTTGTGTGTGTGTGTGTGTGTGTGTGTGTGTGTGTGTGTGTGTGTGTGTGTGTGTGTTTTAATTTCTTTTGAAAAAATAATAAATAAATAAATTCACTTATGAAAACTGATTTGCAGATGTTTGTGGATAAGCAGTGAAAGGTCAGAGCAGTTCTGCGTCTCCACACGCCGCTCCACAGACAGCAGATCTATAACGCTGGATAAAGCTATAAGAGTTACGGCGAGGTTAAAGTCGCGCTGAGGTCAAATCAATGGCAATGATAAAGAACCCAAAGTGTCCTGAGAAAAACCCAAATCTCCACCAGCAGACGCGCGGAGCGAGCGAGCGCAGGTTCGTGTTTTCACTGAGTTTTATCGAGTTTGATATGCGGAGATATTCGTCCTGTGCTGCAGGAGAGCGATGTGTAAAAGGAATCAATTTAGTGATTCAGTTCGAGTCAGATGAAGGATAAAGTGAACCCAGTGACTCAAATAAATAAAAGGAACTAGTGACATGTGTTAGCTCCAGCAGGAAAGACTCCTGAGAGTCACAAAGCTCATTTCTAATTATTCATTTGAATTTCCAGAAAAGTGTATCTGACAGCGGTTGGCTGGAGAATCAGAGCAGTGGAGGCAGTAGCGCATTCGCTTTACTGCACCGTTGTGGTGGAAAGAAAGTCGAGCCAAAAGGCAAAGCTCTCGATCTACCGGTCGATCTTCATTCCTACCCTCATCTATGGGCACGAAATGGGTTTTCTCAGGAGGGAAGCTGACTTTTCCCTTAGAGAGTGGATGAGAAACTCACTCGGCCGTGAGAACATCAGAGTAGAATCGCTGCCCCTTTTTGTGGATCTGGTCTGCCACCAGACGCCTCCCTAGGGATGTGTTCTTGGCATGTCCAGCTAGGAGGAGGCCACGGGGCAGACCGAGGACTAGATAGCGAGAGTATATTTCCACACAGGCCTGGGAATGACCGGGGATCCCGCAGTCAGTGATACTTGAGGGGACCTGGGACAGGGAAGTTTGGGGTTCCCCGCTGGACCTGCTACCCTCTCGACACGACGTCGGATTAGTGGTTGAAGACAGATTCATGGATGGATGGTATCTCACAGTATGGATTATACTGAAACTCCAATCAGGGTTATTTTTATTACATTTTCTAAAATACACAATTATAATGTTGTTTTTTAAAAATTTTTATTGTTCTGTTCATCACATAATGTATGTCTAATGACGCTGATAATCTTTGTGCAGTTAGATTTAGACCAAAAATAAGAAGTTTAGTTCTACCAGTTTTTTCTAAGAGCATTTTTCAGATTTGTTTCCCAATTTGTTCTGTGTGGATTTAAGAATGTTAAATGAATATAAGTTATATAATGTTGCAGCAGAAGTTTCTTAAGAACGTTAGTGAATTTTCTGGCAACCCTGCCTGTCATCTGGGTTATCACATTATTCTCTTTAAGTTACTGCCGATTAGCCCTAGAGTGCAATATTACACAGCTTTATAGACAAAGTTAAAAACAAATAATTTCATTCATTATGAAACAAAACGATTCTCCCTAATAAAATAAAGTCTATGAAAATCATATTATTTTAGGGATTTGATTCAAATAACTAATTATTATCTGTTTGAGTCAATCATTCGATATTTCCTACAACGAGAAATGTCAAATCAAACCACTAAAATAAATTTTACTCAGACTTACCTTTTTTGTTTGTTTGTTTGTTTGTTTGTTTGTTTGTTTGTTTGTTTGTTTGTTTGTTTTGCAGGTTAGCCCTGTAATGCTGCAGCAGAGTGAATCATTTTATTGATTCATTTTCATGTGATTCGCTAAAGGCTAAAGACTTAATTTCTTTTTAACTTTGTCTTACACTATGGCTAATAAGTTAATCAGGTAATATAAAGATAAATAATGTGAAGTAATAAAACTACTTTAATGCTATACCGCACTCACTCACTCACTCACTCACTCATCATCATCATCTACGAGGCAGGATACACCCTGGACAGGGTGCCAATCCATCGCAGGGTACACAGACACACACACACACACTCATTCACACACTACGGGCAATTTGGAAACGCTAATTAGCCTAACCTACATGTTGTTGGACTGTGGGAGGAAACCGGAGAACCCGGAGGAAACCCACCAAGCGCCGGGAGAACATGCAAACTCCACACACAGAGACGGGAATCGAGTCTGGCCGGAAAATCAAACCCGGACCCTGGAGGCGACAGTACTGACCACTACGCCACCATGCCGCCTTAATGCTATACCTACAGTAGCTAATTCCAGCTAACACCTAGGCTAACACCAACAGGCTAGCTTTAGTTCTCTACAAACTCATTTAGAGCCCATAGCGCGAAACCGCACATAAACACTGTACTGTACATAAAGAATATTTATTGTTTTAATGAGGATGTGAGTGTGTCCTTGTGTGTCTGCTAGCTGCTAGCTGTTAGCCATTAGCAGAATCTTTTAAAAGATTACCACCATCTCTGGCTGCTGTTGTTCTGTTTATTTCCCTTGTCACAGAGGAACCGTGTGTGTGTGTGTGTGTGTGTGTGTGTGTGTGTGTGTGTGTGTGTGTGTGTGTGTGTGTGTGAACATGGCCCTGTGTCAATTTGACCACCCAAATTAGAATATGCAAATTACAGACATGTCCTGATTTTCATATTAATCAGCAATTCAAATGAAAAAAAAAACTGTTAACATAGGATGCCATGTCACAATGACAAGTTAGTTAGCTATCCAGGTGAATATGAAGGTTGTTTCTTATCTTCTGTCCTATAATACGTGGAAAATACGTCTGAAACTGACACATGAAGTGACGTGTGTCTCACAGACTCTCCATCTCATCTTCATCCAATTAATCCCAGAATTTAGCCATGAACAAAGAAGAACCAGAAGGGGAATCGGAGAGAACTGAGACATGCGGAGAGACACTGAGACACTCAGCTGAGACATGCTGAGACATGCTGAGACGCTATCTGACCTAGACACGACAGGTTATCGATAACTCAGGACCGAGTTCTCTGACCTGTTGGTACGTAAATCATCAGATAGTAACCAGTCATTAGTTTGTTTAACAAGAACGAAACGTTCGATTCTGCACCCAATTATTCAACATCAAGAATCAGAAGACGGAGAACCAGGAGGACCAGCAAGTGTTCAACTGTTCACTGTGCTGAGTTTAAAAAAACAAAGATATCAGATAAATGATTTTTATCATAAAGTTTATGTGATTCATCCAGATTATTGATTTATCTCTAACAATTCTTACATGTGACTTTTATCACGACACCTTCATATGATTCATTTATCTCATGATGTATCAGTAGTCTACATTTTATTCTTTATTCATCACTAGACTTTTGTATGATTCATTGATCTTATTTGATTCTACCATATAATTCATTTCCAATGTGAGTTCCACATATGATTCGTTTATCAGACGTGATTCTTTCAAATGATTCCTTTATCTGCGGTTAGCTGTTTTAGTTCTTATAAATAGACTTATAGTTCTTGAATGTCGTGTACTTGCTGTAGAAAGTGTTTTATCTTCTCTATAAACAAAGTGTTGTTAAGTACAGCATGTCTGCACTTAACACCAAGAGATGAAATCAAACTTCTTGTGTGTGTGTGTGTGTGTGTGTGTGTGTGTGTGTGTGTGTGTGTGTGTGTGTGTGTGTGTGTGTGTGTGTGTGTGTGTGTCAACCTCATTGGACAATACATCTGATTCTTTTATAAGAATCATTTCTCTCACATAATTTCTCCATATGATTTATTTTTCACAAACAGTTCTTGGATCTGATTCATTCATCACTTGACACTTTCACATGATTAATTTATCTCATGTGATTTCTACATATGATTCATTTATCTCACATTTCTTCCATATTCCTAATTTATTAAATGACACTTTCGTATGATTCATGATTCAATTTCCTGTGATTTATCTTATCTGACGCTGCCATAAGATCAATTTCTCACGTGTGTCCTAAGTATGATTCATTTATAACATGAATTTTCTTTTCATATGATTCATTAATCACACATGACTCTTCTGTATGATTCATTTCTCATGTGATTTTTCTCCCCTCTGCAACGTATGTACTTTTATTTATCAATATGTAGTTAGTTTTAAAGATTAATTTGCCATTACGTGCCTTTTTTATGACTGTGTTTCATTCATCTGATATTTTTTATTTTTTTTCTTCAATATTTATTTAATCAAATTCAGAAATGTATTATATCTTTACAGGTGATCAAATCTTAAAATTATTTTACATAAAGGAATGCTATCATTCATGAGTTTTAAGACAGTTTTATATAAAAATAAATAAATAAATAAACATGTAAAAATTGAGCTCATGTGAGCTAACTGTCTGCTGTTTTAGCTCTTAGCCTCACGTCTTTAGCCTGAATGATCGATTTAGCCTCGAGGTAGAACCGTGTTGTATTTTTCTTTTCCTTTGCTGTAAGTCTGTGCAAGTCAATGTTACTAACGCCGGTTGTTTACGTACCACTTTAGCTGCTCTTTAAAATCCCTTGTGCCAGAATCCTCCGGGTCGAGTCAGTGTGATTAATGTGAAGTAACGATGAGTTTCTGTCACAGAGGTGGTGTGTTTTGATGTGACGTGAAAGATCTGACTAATCTGTGTTCAGAGACACACGACCAATTTAGCTTTAACGCTTCTGTAGTGTTTCCTGCTTAGCCACGTTCTGTCTCCTCAACACACACTTCTTATGGAAACATCACATCCTAACCACGCGGCATCGCGTCTGTCATATACAATCATATTTTAAAATAGGATTACACCCTGAAATCAGGAAATATTATAATATTAATACGTATTCGAATGAACTTTTATCATTTTCTTTGTGACAATGACAATAGTTATAAGTGCTATGCAAATGAAATAGAACAAAATTGAATGGAATTAAATTATATCACGTAAATATGAGCACTATATGGAGAAAAAAATCTAATAAAAATGAAATGCAAAAATAAGTGAGGCACAAGTAGAAATAAACGATTCACAAAATAAATTTGATCGCTTATGAAAATAAAGGCATCACATTTAAGAAAAATCACATATGTAAAAATAAAGGAATAATTTATATATTTTTTTTAATCCCTTGTAAATCTGAAGAAATTAAGTATAAATAAAGAATCACTTTAATAATGAGGAGAAAATCTGATCCATGGGCAAATAAGTGAATAAGATAAGAAAGGACTAATGCATTAATGAAATACGTACAAGTAAAAATAAAAAATCATGTGGGAGGAAATGAATCAATGTGAAAATAATAAAAGAATTAAAAGAAACTTTGTGAAAACAAGCTACACGTGTGAGACACAACACACTAATGTTCTAAAGCCCACGTGTCTCTGCAGGTCAGTACGGATCTATAGAATATATTATTTCACTGATTCTCAGCGTCGATCGTGTCGGTCACAGTAAACATTTTAGTTCGATTGTTTTTTTTGTTTTTTTCACAAGGCGTCCTCTTTCCCTCGCTCCGTCTCTCATCTGTCTCACAGCAGAAGCCGAGTTTCCCGAGAGCCGCTTCGTCCCGCTGAGTGGATTTTAGAGGAAACAAAGCCAGTAAACATCATCTCTGGGCAAACAATCCACACCAAATCCCGCCGAGATGCTAACAGCCGTGTACCGGTTTCCAGAGCTGCTGCTGAGCGCTGATGTGTTCCACCGCACCGAGCATCTTCTGTGTTCAAACAAACACTTTGGCCGCATACACACTCCAGGCTACAGAAGGAAATCCAACAAAAAAAAGAATCACTGTTTGATTTATATTTATAAACATCACAATAACATGGAGGTGTGGGAGTAATGAACCAGCTTCAGCTGCGTGGACACAAGCTCCGCCCCCTGGTCAGGGGTGAGTCTAGGATTTTGAAAATCCTGAAAATCATTTAGTATTTTTGAGAAAAGATTTTTGCACATTTATTCATGAAAACAACTGATAGAGTGACATTTATCTGTTTACTATTCATGTGGTGCTGAGCACTGCTGCTAAATCCTCTCTATTCAGGTCAGTCTCGATCAGTCACACGAACATAATCAGACAAACATGCTATCAGGGTGATATATGAAAAAAAAATAGAAGTGACTGTATACACACCATAAACAGTGATGTGTCGTGGTTGAGTCGCGGAGCTGTGATTCCCCTTCGCAACCCAAGCAATGAGTGACGGCGCTCTGAGCCAATGAGAGAGTGACGGCGCTCTGAGCCAATGAGTGAGTGACGGCGCTCTGAGCCAATGAGAGAGTGACGGCGCTCTGAGCCAATGAGAGAGTGACGGCGCTCTGAGCCAATGAGAGAGTGACGGCGCTCTGAGCCAATGAGAGAGTGACGGCGCTCTGAGCCAATGAGAGAGTGACGGCGCTCTGAGCCAATGAGAGAGTGACGACGCTCTGAGCCAATGAGAGAGTGACGGCGCTCTGAGCCAATGAGAGAGTGACGGCGCTCTGAGCCAATGAGAGAGTGACGGAGCTCTGAGCCAATGAGAGAGTGACGGCGCTCTGAGCCAATGAGAGAGTGACGGCGCTCTGAGCCAATGAGTGAGTGACGGCGCTCTGAGCCAATGAGTGAGTGACGGCGCTCTGAGCGTACAAGGCATTGATGCCACTCTGATTCAATGACGTTTGCCATTGTCAGGCTGATAGTACATTTGCCAAATGGCCAGGGGGGCCAGTCATATTTCAGGGGGGACCAGTGCCACCCCGTGCCCCCCCCCCCTCTAGAACAGCCCCTGCCCCTGGTGTAGCAGCTACGTATAAGTATGTAGTAATGTGAATGTGGGTGTGGCTTGCAGTTAATACACACACACACACATACACACACACACACACACACACACACACACACACACACACACACACACACACACATAAGTGTGTGTTTTGAGTGTTGTGTAAAAGTACTGTCTCTAAGTTCATATATTCATGAGAAAGTGGGTGTGTAATGGTTTCCATATATGGAAATACTAAATACAAGCTGCATGTAGGTGTGTCTTTGAGTCCATATATGGAAATGGGACCATGTCTTTTTTTACATTCAATTTTTAAATGTGTGCGCATCCATGAATAGAAATAAGAATGTTTCTGAATGTGAACGTGGGTGTGACTTTAAGGTAATGTATACAAATTAGAGTGTGGATTCGTGGGTGTGTATACTGTGTGTGTTTGGAGAACCAGTTCCATCAGTATTCTTGCTATGTTTCGGGGACGTCTGTCTGTGCTTTTGAGGTTCTTTTGAGTATCCTGAGACTGATATAAATGAAACAATGTTGTTTTTTCTGTCAATTTTTCACAGGTTAAAGTGTAGAATGTGCTTTCAGTACACCCTCGGCCTCCCGCTGCCTGTGTGTGTGTGTGTGTGTGTGTGTGTGTGTGTGTGTGTGTGTGTGTGTGTGTGTGTGTGTACTTGGGTGTGTGTGTATTTATGGGTGTATGCGTATCTCTTCTTTTTGTCTCCAGAGTCGCAATTATGACTTAATGCTCTCTAATTGTTTTCATTGCGAGTCAACACGTCGTCCTCTAACACACTGAGTCCTCGTCCTGTGCTCTCGCCTCATTTACATAAATCTACCTTTTTTTACATTTATACTCCATTAACATATTTTACATGAATAGTTAAAAGGGCTCACAGGAGCTATGCTAATAGGCCAGGCTTATTTGCATGTGTGTGTGTGTGTGTGTGTGTGTGTGTGTGTGTGTGTGTGTGTGTGTGTGTGTGTGTGTGTGGGTTGTGTTTAAATGAAACGTGAGGTGAGAACATCACTTACACATCAAAAGCACAATTTTATGCAAAAAGGCTGCAGATCTTAAGTTCACTCGGTTTTAAGCCGTAAAATGTTCAGAATGAAGTGTTACCTTTAACCCTGTTCACTACCTAGTGCACTCGTGTTTAAAAGTACAAAATACTCGTTCAGTTCCCACAATGCAATGTGTCCAAGCAAAATACCTACAATATCTACTATATAGTGTGTGGTTTAGGACAGAGCCACAGGGGAGGAAGGGACGATGATGGTGATGATGAAGAAAATGGTGATGTCTCCTAAAAACTGAATAGGGTATGTGGTTTTAGACATTCCCAGTGTGGACTGAATAATGATGATGATGGTGATGATGATGGATATGTGCCCTGTGGTTTGGGACACGCCCACAGTGGACTGATGATGATGATGATGATGACGTGACCTATCTGGTGAGTTGTGTATTGTGTGGTTTGGGACACTCTCACAGTGGGCAGATGATGATGACGATGATGAGGAGGAGGATGTGAATGATGTTTTCTATTTGGTGAATAGTCTATACAGTGGACTGATGATAATCTTTAAATGCACTGTACAGTGACTAGTGAACATGGCGTGTGGTTTAGGACACTCCCACGGTTTTAATCTGAAACCGCACCACTGTGGAAATAAATCAAAGTAAAGCACGTGATTTCTCACGGGATTGTTGTTTCTCATGTATTTATATCCAAGAGACAGAAAATATCTTTGTGATTTATTCTAAACATTATTCCCAAGACTTTTTCTCTTCTCCAGCCTCCTCAATAGCTCATCATAAATAACACACACACACACACACACACACACACACACACACACACACACACATTTATTTACCTTATGAAGCTCATGCACTGATTAACGTTCTTATCTCACTCTCAGTTAGTAAATGCAAGCATCTTTCACATTTCATTATTATTTTTATACTGTAAATGCTGGGAAAAGATTTGAAATGAAATTTCCAGTGATTTTAAAATACTACTATTGACCTTTAAAGCACTAAATTGTCCCACACCATGGGACCTGGTTAAACTGCTAACGTTTTATGATCTGCCACGCCTACTTCAGGTGCAGGCTATTTGTTGGTACAGTGTATTATGAAAACTGCAGTAGAGCTTTTTTCTTACAAAGCCCAAAAGTTCAGTTATAGAACAGTTTTCAAGTTCATGTTCAGGATTCAGACACAGTCTCAGTGTTTTAAACAGTCTAGGCTGAAAACTTATTTATTTATCCAGACCTTCTGTGAATAAATCTGTATTTGGTAAAGTTGAAGATTTGGGGCAATCATGGTTGCAGGAATTAGTTCTAGAAATCAATAAAAATGTCTCAAGACACAAATCATCAACAACCAACCAATCAGAATAAGGGCCGTCTCTAGATAAAAACTGATCTTGTGTTTTTGTGGGCGTGGCATTTCAGAAATTCTCAAAGCTTCTACAGCCAGCTTTCATCAAAATCCCTGATTGCACCATTAATGGTGTGTGTGTGTGTGTGTGTGTGTGTGTGTGTGTGTGTGTGTGTGTGTGTGTGTGTGTGTGTAGTCAGTGGTGATAATATTTGATAATTAGGTGAAGTTCCAGGTATCCGACTTATCAAACTTTGCCGTGTACCTGTGGCTAACTTTCTAGCTCCTAACTTGGAAGCAGCAGTAAAAAATTCTCACTAGATCAGCATCTGTCCTGAACAAATGTCACATAATCAGCGCTAGAAATTGATGAAAAACTGAAATAAAAACTGGGTCAAATGTCTCCCTAAAGAAGCGAACATGTCTATTGTTAAGTGAAATATTAAATAATGTGACACATAATTTCACACACAAGTTGAAGTTCTTTTCTTGAAAGCATGAAGCAAAAAAAACTTTTATTCATCAACTTTTAATCATTTACATCCTGAAAATAGCCAGTTTTTTATTACTGAGTTACTGATGTGATGTTAAACAGACAGACTTTCATGAGCGGGAGTTTGGGTTTATTTTCTCTTGTCACTCGCACCGAATTACTACAAAACGTAAATTTGTTGTTTTTAGAATGAATGATTTTGAATAAATTGAAATAAAGTTTTATTTTCTATGTTGTAGATTCACGATTCAGGAAACTTTAACTGAAACTGAATAACGGTAAAGAACACACTTAAATAGTGAAATCAGCATAAAACATTAGTAATTATGAAAAACGAACTATAAAACTATTAAATCAGAAATTATTGCTAAAAATGATTTCTGCTTCTTTTCCTCTATCTTTCTTTTTCTCTTTGGCAGTTCGAGTCAAAACAGGACTGAAATCTCTAGGTGGAAGACTTTAAGCGCGGTACGTTGATGAGACTCTTAGTAACTCGCAGTAAACGTTTTAAAGAAGGTCGCACATCCGTGAACGACATCCCCCGTACAGTCCCGACCTCGATCCAAGACGTTTCCACAAAATAATAAAACTCACTTTGAAATGACACCATCTTCCAGTTTGATCATTTAAATACACTTTTTAATGTCAAGTTATATAAATAAAATCCTGCACTTACTTCGGCCAATCAGAAGAGACCTGTGGCTACTTTCACCAATCACTGCTTTGTTACTAAGCCTAATTGTTAACACAACAACCAACCACAGTAAGTGCGGTAACAGTAAATCGGCTTTGTGAAGAGTAAAAGCATCGATAGCTACAAATGTTGACCAAATGTATTTATTATCATCGGCTACAGAAACATTCATTAAAAATCTAGTATTTTCTCTTTACAAATATCACAATATATGTTTTAGTTGTACATAATATTTTTCCAGTAGTTTTTATTTGACTGTAATACAAAGGGAGAATTTCATCAGTTACTGCACCCCGGATGTGAGATCAACTGTGTACCTTCAATTCAGCGGCACCTTTAAAAGGTAAAACATTGTGTCATCAGAGGTTTTTTCTGTGCCAGTAAGGGTACATTTAATGAACAAACTGTTCTTTGAGGAACATTATTTGTACCTCTGTGAGTTCTACTGAGTTCTATTTTACCTGCTTTATCTCCACTTTTACTGAAACCCAATTTTAAGAAACCCAGCCTCAGAGTTTGGGGATAAAACCCTCCGTCTTCCGACTGCCAGCAGATGAATCTCTTCCCTGTGAGCAGAACCACTCAGCACATGTTTAAAAAGATATATTCTGAATGATCCATGTTCTTGATATGCTTTGAGCCTGTGAACACACACCGGATCAGATCATCGTCCATGTACACAGTTAAACTGGAAAGATTTCAATCAGATTGAAGAGACTTTCTCTGTATAAACACAGCTACCGATTTCCCAGTCCAGCAGGAAGAGTCGTGCAGTTGGTGTTTGTGCAGAAGCAGCGAAAATGCAATCAGAACAGTTCTCACACGCACACACACACACACACACACACACACACTGTAAATCCCGAGGGTGTTACACACTGACGAGCTCGGTGTGGATCTTTAACACTTTCTGCTGTCATCGTGAATGTTGTCATAATCTGCGTCTCAAATCAGAATCTCTCACTTTACACTCCGGTGTGTTTACTGATGCAGACAGCTTCCTGCAGCGCCGGCGCTAGTGTGTACATTCTGACACAAGGCCATACATTTACAATTCAAACATGTGTGTTAACGTGACGTCTTTGAGATCATTTATAAAATAAAGAAATTAATCAGGATTGTGATTTTATTTCAGGACTCTATAGAACGTGTAAGTGTTTATCCATGAAACACTTCAGAATCAACTCAGTTACACTGTCGTGACTGGTTATCGTTTCAGAATTTGAGATGAGTGTGTGTGTGTGTGTGTGTGTGTGTGTGTGTGTGTGTGTGTGTGTGTGTGTGTAATACATTTTGGGAAATCCTGCTTGCTAGAACAAGAGGATGCGTCTAGACAAGAAACACATTACACCGTTCCTAATATAGCGAATCAACACCGTGTTGAGTGTAATTGAGTTTTCTTCCTGCGCCTATTATACACACACACACACACACACACACACACACACACACACACACATGCAACATGACTTACCCTAAACAGGCAGCTTAATTGAAATTAAAATGTAAAAACATAAATCATGTCGGTCCGGATGTAATTGAAAGGCGAGTGAATTTTTAATGAATGTTGGAAGCCGTGCTGCGAATCAGGACGTGTCAGAGTGATTTACACACACACACACACACACACACACACACACACACACACACACACACACACTTTATACACCTTCTTCCCAGGCTGAAACATGAAATTAACGGATTTCACTCACGGCAGGAGGCTGATGTGAAAATATTCAATAAATTCAACAAACATGAAGCACTGAAGTGAGAGGAAAATGTTTGCTCTATAATCACACACACACACACACACACACACACACACACACACACACACACACACACACACACACACACATACATCCAACTGAGAGCCTGATCGCAATTTTCCATAATTTGCCTTATTTTGATTCTACTTAGTCTGATTCAGTATTTTATATCAAATCGCTGTTTAGGTCTAAATTCTGGATTCTGATTGGTCAGAAAGTGCTGATTAATTTTTCCATAATTTGAGATGTGTGAGCATTATGCATGATCGCTTCATGAGCTTCCCTTCTCACCCTGACACGCCCATCACTCTGGAATAGGATCAGTCTGGACTCATCAGGTCACATGACCTTTTTCCATCACTCCAGAGTCCAGACTTTATGATCCCTAACAAACTGAAGCCTTTTTCCTGATGAGTCTCACTAACGAGTGGTTTTCTTATGGACTCACAGCTGTTTAGTCCCAATCCTGTGAGTTCTCATCACACTGTGTGTGAGTGTGTGTGTGTGTGTGTGTGTGTGTGTGTGTGTGTGTGTGTGTGTGTGTGTGTGTGTACATGCTCTGACTTTGACTATTACACCTGAGCTGTGGATCACTTTTGCCAGGCACTGTAGCTCTGGTTTCTACTGGGTATTTTGATCATGTGACGTCACCAGGTGTTTCAGTGATCTCCCATCGCGTTCATTCAGGATGTTTATCTTCTGTGATGTTGAGGTTCTGCTCTGTCCTTCCAGGGTTTAATAATGTCCAGTAATGTCTCACACAGATCGTAACCCAGTTCCAGTCATTTCAGCTTTGTCTCACTAGTTGTTGTCTTTGCTTGATGCAGGACAATAATCTGATGTCTTCTCATACAGCAGTGTAAGATGGAAGAAGCTCCTCAGTGCAGCAGTTGGAGTTAAATCTGAAACACTACAGCTTAATCAACGCAGTAATTATACGATCAAAGGCTGGTAAGTGTTTGTTTATTTAAATCCAGACGGTGATGTGTGTTTGTCTGGACAGTGTCTACATCACGGGTAAAAATAAAACAACACATCAATCATCTGGCTGTAAATGAAGGTTTATATTAAAGCACTCAGTCGCTCGTGTTATTTCTGTAGGAGGAGCTCATTCACAGGGCCGAGGACAGGCGCATCACTCCGCCTCTCTCTCTCTCTCTCTTAATACTTCTCTCTTCATTAGTCTTTCTCATTTCTCGGACTGTTCTTTCCATCTCTCTAGTCACGCTCTCTGTCTTTCTTTATCTGTCTTCATCATCTTCCTCTCTTACTCTCTGTAGACCAGGGGATTTTTTTCTATAATCGTTACTTAACTGAAACCTATTATTATGAACCATTTAACATGTGTTAATGTGAAATTATTTAAATTAATACACACACACACACACTGCTCAAAACAATTAAGGGAACTCTTAAACAACACAATGTACCTCCAAGTCAATCACACTTCTGTGGAATCAAACTGCCCACTTAGGAAGCAACACTGATTGACAATCAATTTCACATGCTGTCGTGCGCATGGAAAGACAACAGGTGGAAATTATAGGCAATCAGCAAGACACCTCCAATAAAGGTGTGGTTCCGCAGGTGGTGTCCATAGACCACTTCTCAGTTCCTCTGCTGTCTGGCTGATGTTTCGGTCACTTTTGAATGCTGGCTGTGCTTTCACTCCATGAGGGTGGTATGAGGGCCCGAAGTCCACAGGTGGGGGTTGTGCTTACAGCCCAACAGCGTGCAGGACGTTTGGCATTTGCCAGAGAACACCAAGATTGGCAAATTCGCAGGTTCACACTGAGCACATGGGACAGACGTGACAGAGTCTGGAGACACCCTGGAGAACGTTCTGCTGCCTGCAACATCCTCCAGCATGACCGGTTTGGCAGTGGGTCAGTAATGGTGTGGGGGGGGCATTTCTTTGGAGGGCCGCACAGCCCTCCATGTGCTCGCCAGAGGTAGCCTGACTGCCATTAGGTGCCGAGATGAGATCCTCCTAATGCAAGACAATGCTAGACCTCATGTGGCTGGAGTGTGTCAGCAGTTCCTGCAAGACGAAGGCATTGATGCTATGGACTGGCCCGTCGTTTCCCCAGACCTGAATCCAGTTGAGCACATCTGCAACATCATGTCTCGCTCCATCCACCAACGTCACGTTGCACCACAGACTGTCCAGGAGTTGGCAGTTGCTTTAGTCCAGCTCTGGAAGGAGATCCCTCAGGAGACCATCCGCCACCTCATGTAGGGAGATCATACAGGCATGTGGAGGCCACACACACACACACACACACACACACACACACACACACACACACACACACACACACACACTACTGAGCCTCATTTTGACTTGTTTTAAGGACATTACATCAGGGTTGGATCAGCCTGTAGTGTGTTTTTCCACTTCACTTTTGAGTGTGACTCCAAATCCAGACCTCCATGGGTTAATACATTTGATTTCCATTGATAATTTTTTGTGTGATTTTGTTGTCAGCACATTCAACTATGAAAACAACAAAGTATTTAATAAGAATATTTCATTCATTCAGATCTAGGATGTGTTATTTTAGTGCTCTCTTTATTTCTTTGAGCAGAGTCTATACTGTATATATACAGAATATATTATCTTCATTAAACCCACAACCCTGCTGGTGTGAGGCCACAGTGTTAGCCACAATGCTGCTTATTCAGAATCATCAAAAGTTAAAAAATCATATTTATGTTCATATGGAGGCGGCACGGTGGTGTAGTGGTTAGCACTGTCGCCTTGCACCAGGGTCAGGGTTCGCTTCCCAGCCAGGCCCGATTTCCGTCTCTGTGTGCATGGGGTTTGCATGGTCTCCCCGTGGTTGGTGGGTTTCCTCCGGGTACTCCGGGTTTCCTCCCAAAGACCTGCAGATTAGACTAATTGGCGTTTCAAATTGCCCGTAGTGTGTGAGTATGTGTGTGTGCCCCTGACTTCTCATCAATCTGTTGCTCTAAAGTCTTTAGTTCCTGCATAGACTCTCAGGGCATTTTCACATTAGGCACGATTGATTTGTACCGTCTTCAGGAATGTTTGCCCCAACATTCACGTGATTTTTATTTATTTTTTTTTTTGATTTTGCACCTGGTCAGTTTGTGAGCCTCTTTTAAACATAAGAGAAATAGAGACCAAGGAATTGAACCTTTGCGCTATAACTGATAACCTCTTCCAAGTTTAAGTCAGTGTGCAGTTTTTGTGTTGTGATTTAACACATTTGTTATTTCATTGTGAAAGAGCAAATATAATGAAAATGACTTGTGCCACTACGATGTACTGATCGCTTTAAAGAACAAAGGCTGAAAAATATAAAAGAGAACTAACAGGAGAAAAACACATAAAAGAATAAAACAGACCTTTTGCAGAGATGAGGAGACCATGTCTGGGTCAGTGCAAAACGATCTGCTGTTAGAAAAGTAATCTTTGCTTTTGTTGATTTTTTTTTTTTTGGTTGTTTTTTGTTCTTTTAATTCAGTTTAGCATAATGTTTGTTCACTTTTAAATCTCACTATCACTCTAAGCCACATTTCTATATAATTTAATTATTCATAAATGATGACGATTATAGAAATAATAAACAGAATAGCCACAAAACTTAGCTACAGAAGTTAGATACTCAGCTTGTGTGAGGTCAAGAAGTCCCGCCTTCTGTGTTATTGTAATTGGTTAAATTAATTCAGTCTCATCTATGATTGGTTAGAGACCTGGGCCCGTATTCACAAAGCTTCTTAGAATTCTCTCAGAGCTCCTATCTTAGCTTAAAAAGTCCTAGCTGGGAGTCCTAGACTAAAAGTGATTTTAGTGGTCAACCGTGTTGCTAGGGATGATGCAGCCATTCAAGGACTGTGATTGGTTGATAAAAAATAACCTCTGACCCCTGCAAAGGTTTTGAAATGAGCTCTTTGTGAAAACGGAATATATGATAATAGAACCGACAGTCAAATCATAATGTTTGTATATAATGAAATTGTATAATCATGACTACAGGCTACTTTATGCAAAGTTTCTGTTATAGACTAAATATCTTAAAGTTCATTAAAACAGACAAATGTTGAAAATGTGTCGACTTTTGAAGCAACCAGTTTCCACACAGTCGTTAGTATATTAAAGTTCTTACATTTATTTACTAAACTGATTTTATTACTTGTGATCCGTTTCAGACTGATGGGAGCAAAATGTCTCAGCTTTCACCAGTTTACATGATCACAGGACAGTTTATTTAAGTTACACTTTTGGATGGTTTGTAGCCAACAACCCAAGAGAGATGGAAGGAAGTAAAACAACAAGAAAACCAGCCTGGACAGAAGAGCAGCGTTTACTTTCAGCTTCACGTTCAGTGTTTGGAGAATATTTCTTCCTTCCGCCATTTTGTCCTCTGCTATAGAAACTCTTAAGCCTCTTAAAAGTCCTCGTCTCTACTCGCAACACATTCTACCTCAGGAGCTGTTTTTAGGGCGATGATGTTTTGTGAATCATTTTTATCTTTACTAAGATTTAATCCTGAATTTAAGGGAAAATTCTAAGAAAATGTCATAATTCTGGGATTTTTCTTAGAATTTTGTCACTAGGAGAAACTTTTAGTTTAAGAAGCTTTGTGAATACGAGTCCTGGAGCATGAAGGGGCGTCTCAGGGTTTTGTGGACATTTACAAGATCTTACAATAAAAGTGCTATTTGTTTTCTTCCACATATGTTTGAGGATAATCTCTTTTCCTGTCCCTCCAGAGGCTCCGTATTATCTCTTGTTTCTTATAACTATTAACACAGAAATAATTCACACGGATATTTTGTTTATTAAAGACTAGACACGTGAATATAAGCTGCTGATGATGCTGATCTTATCATTTTTAATCAAACACATTCGCATTTCATTCACAAACGTATTACTTATAAACTTATAATTCTTTTAATTGTGTAAAGTTGCAAATACAAATATAATATATGAATAAAAGTGAATCGGATTGAGTTGATGAGATTTCTGAGCTGAAGCGCTGGAAGATGTTTAGATGGGAGCTGCAGAAATCAACTCACCCAACACGTCACGATGCAGAACACACATGTTTAAAAGGTCATTTATTCCTGTTGCTATCAGTTGGGTTAATGCTGAGTTTAAATTAAGATTTAATTGTGTGTTTATTTATTTGTCTGTGTTTGATGTTTCATGTTGCATCTGGCTCTGGGGGAATAAAGTTACCTTTGATCTTTGATCCTTGAAGAAAAAGTTCTGTAGAACTACAAGAGGATTGAGCTTTAGCTTCAAGGTGCATGTTCTATAGACTTTCACACCTTCTATGGACCGCTGACTCTGATGTTCTACAGAATTCTGTTAAGTTATCGCGCTTACATACTCGTTCAGTTTTACTCAAAATCCCATCATTTATTTATTTATAAAACCTTCACAATTTACTCGAGCTCTTCTCCTCCTCACAGACAATTTCAGACTTGTTGCTCAGTGTTTGATGGATTACAGAGTTTCTTTAAATCCCATCCTGTGTGCAGATCATACAGGCGCAGGCAGGAAGCCATTCGTGTCTCTC
The DNA here is from genome assembly GCA_011419295.1 of Clarias macrocephalus. Classification (NCBI taxonomy): domain Eukaryota; kingdom Metazoa; phylum Chordata; class Actinopteri; order Siluriformes; family Clariidae; genus Clarias; species Clarias macrocephalus. Next base: position 11,670 of record JAAGKR010007011.1, on the reverse strand, counting down.
GTCTGATCTGCCTACGGAGGTGTTTAGGTCAGTTAATGAGTGACATGAGGGTGTTTCTTTGTTTCACTCCCTTTCGATTGCTTTCCAGCTGTGTGTGTCATCGCATTTCACTCGTCATTTTCACATGAGTTTGTTGGGAATGGTTCAGGACGAGTTCACCCTGATTGAGTTCTTCATTACCTGAAAAAGGGAAAACGTCTGGTGCTCAGCGGCTCTGCACATCTGGAATAAAGACTTTCTACAGAACTTTAAAGAACTTAATGACCAAAGTGCTGAAGGATTTTTATGCATTTCCTCTAGAAAAAAAATTATACCAAGGACGTTCGAGTCAAAGCGGGACTTTTGATTGTTCTGAGAATAAAATGTATCAGTGGAGTCGGTGAATGCGTGTGTGTACAGTTCACACAGACAGATGTGTCTCTTCTGCAACATGGCAACAAGTTTATCTGTGGATTTTTAAGATATCCGTTGTTCCTTCATTCACAGGAACGACTGCAGCGAGCTCCGAGCCACCCCGGCCTGGATCCTCAGACACGGACGTACGGCCTACGACAACGTTTTACTGCAGGTAAGAGCCTCATCACCGTACTGTGACTGTAAACGTCTCCTTCACGCCTGCAATTTCATCAAGTGTTATTGTCATAGTTACTCTACATCTGAAAATAAAGAAATTAATTAATCTGGGAAGATGTTTACTGACAACACGCTGAATGAGGAAACACAAAATAAATAAAGGAATCAGACCCTTAACTAAAATATAACAAGTAATTCAATTATGAATATATAAACCAGCTTTCATATTGGAGATTATCTATAAAAGCAGCCTGAGCTGAGTGTGAACTAAAGGAACACATTCCTGAGCAGCAGGTTGAAGCTACAATCAAAGGAAGCAAACAGACTGACGTGAAGACAAATTTCAAGTGTGACTAATTGACTAAAGCGACCCTGGAGCGCACCGAGCGCTCCTCAGCCATGTGATAGACGAAGCGTCGGAAGGTCATGAGCACTTCGATCGTCTATCTGGGCTTAAAATATCACCATAAAAACGTCAGCGGTCGCCAGAAATCATCGCTGTAACATTACAGTCCCACATTACTGAGTGACTCAGACGTACAAACGTCTACAGGATCCGTATAAACCCAACGCGTATAAACCCACAGCGCCGCAGCAGGGCGGGTCGTCCCTAACTTCCACGCATTAAAACCGAACATTAGAAGCCTAGAAATACATCTCTAAGCTCTGAAACGCTGTAAGTGCAGCACCAAACCTACCCAGAATTGTGACGTCACCTTCACTGTAATGCAGGAAGACTAATCCACAATCATCTGACATGAACAACCGCCGGTGCTGATGAACGGACCAACGAAGCAACCAGCAGCAGCATGAGATGTAAATATCTCAGCTGCCCGACCACCTGCCAATCACCTGCCGCTAAATAACGTGTAGAAACATCTGGATTCCTCAAACGTCATCAGCCAGCCACCACCTGCTGATCACTGCACCATCATCACCCTCACACAAGTCCCACTGAGACGGGGACGCCGCTTATAGAGTGAAGCTGCGCTCCTTCATCGCCTCTCTGCGAAGCCTCGTTGTGCTTATTCTGCGATTCTCAGTGGTTTTCTTTTTTTCTTTTGTCTTTGGGTTCAGAACGTCGGATCTGATCTCCTCCCGTGTCCTGTCCCCAGCTCTGTCTCTAGCTTACCCCGGATCTGTCTGTGTGTTTACGTCTCACTCGGCTCTGTGTCTTTCTCTCGTGTCTGTTGCTGTTCTTCCGTGTTCATGGATTAGTTCATGTTCATGCTTCCAGTTTCTAGTGTTTATCTTATTATGTTGGTTTATTTCATGGATAATAATGAAGACCTGCTGAAGATCCGCTTCAACTCTTTTATCTGAAAACCATAAAACTTTATGAATGTTTATGTCCTATTGTGCTCATGCTGTTATGGCATGGAGGCTAATTAAGGACTTTTAGGTACTGTAGGTGTTAACAGTGTGATAAACACTTAACTCTGTCTCGCTTAGGAGAAAAAACACATCAAAGGAACGTTGTGAAAAATAAAAGAGTTAAAGACCAAGACGTGTTTACTCTAAATCTGATTAGAGATTTTTAAAGAGAATTAAAATGAGAAACGGGACATTTTTATAAACAGAGAACGTTCAGTATTTAATAGATTAAACATTAATTCATTTCTTCATTTATGTATTTATTTAAATAGATAGATAGAAAAGTACATCACCGAGTGGAAGCCTGGTCTAGTTAATTACTGAATATGAAAATCACTGAACAAACTGCATTTTTGGTTTTAACTGATTTCGTTTTTAATCGATTTTGCAAAATGAATATAACAAAAATATCTACTAAAAATATTTATTTTTCTACTTCAAATCAAATTCAAATTCAATTATTTGTGACATACACAGTCATGTCTGTGCCCTGTGATGGATTGGCACCCTGTCCAGGATGTACCCCGCCTCGTACCCTAAGCCTCCTGGGATAGGCTCCGCCCCCCACGACCCTGAATACAGGATAAAGTGGTATAGATGAGTCACACACAGTGCGATATGCAGTGCAATGCTTAAACACCCACCTGTGACCTTAAAAATAAAAAGATTATTAATAGAACATGAATATGGAATAAAATAAGAAATAAAATATAGAAAAAAATTTAGCTAAGATAAGAAAAATTTAACTCTAGAAGATAAGACAAAATATACAAAATATAAGAAAAATCTAAGAAAACCTTGCTGCATAAATATGGAGAAAGATTCATTAAGTTATTACACTCATTACTTCATCATCATTATCATAAGATGTCCTTATTATAAATTAGTTTGTTATGTGAAAATAATATTAAATCTTGAGTTTGAGCTGAATATGATGTGGACATTGAGGGTCGGCTCGGGTTCCACAGTCCCGGTCCCAAGTCCAGGTGAAATGGCAGTGTTGCATCAGGAAGGGCATCGGGCGTAAAACCTGTGCCGAGCTGTCGTGCGGCTCAGATGTTCCACTGTAACGAGCCGTCGACAGGAGCAGCCGAAAGACTCACAGCATCATGAGTTACTCATCTACACTCAGAGTACACAGACACTGTACTGGAGGAGAAGTAGAGGATCCCCGGGGGGAATATTACTCTAGTAGAAGAGCTATATTAATATGTGTACCTGAGCAAAAGCACAGAAATACTCACAGTTACTTAAGTATCAAAAGTGCACAGCTGGGAAAGTCAAGTCACACAATTACACACACTGTAACAGTCAGCAGGGCGCGATATTCCCGCGTCATAAACTCCACCCCGCCGCGGTTAGGTAACGCAACGCCGCGCAGAAAAGTAGTGAAGTACAGTAAAGGTTCAGATATTCGCTGTGCTGTTGAGTGGCGTAAAGAGTAAAAAGTGCTTTTATAAACCTACTGAAGTAAAGTACAGTATGTGAAATATGTGCTTATGTAAATACAGTACTGAAGCACATGTACTCGGAACGGTTTCCTCTGCTCTCTGTTCTAAAGGAATAAAACTGTAGACGTGACCGATGGACGTTTGTGGCTCTTAAAATCCACACAGAAGGTCAGAAGGAGGTCAATTTAGCAAATAAATAAATAAGCAAATAAATCACAGCATGATCCATGGGAATGTTTTTAAGGTGCAGAATCCATCATATTTAAGTTTAAGATCAAGTTTCAGCATTAATTATATAAGTGCAGTAATGCAGAAAAATACATAACTTTTTAAAAATGAAATAAAACATTTTTCATTTTCAGGAGATTATGAAAGTTATAATATTATTGTTATAATCAGCAGATCTGCAGAGAATCGCATGACATTACCTGCTGGAAATCAGGTGTGACGCAGGCAGGTTTACTGATGAGGTTGAGGTGCCAAAACTTATAGCAAGGGGCAGATCTGAACGTGTCACATAAAACTGAGATCCATTTGTAGATATAAAAGTAATATGTATATTTTTACAGAAGCATTACTCTAAGATATTTATTAATACCAGCTCTGTTTTTTATGTAACATGTTAACAGCAGAGTGTGTGTGTGTGTGTGTGTGTGTGTGTGTGTGTGTGTGTGTGTGTGTGTGTGTGCGGTAATGACGGCTGATTAGAGAATAAAGCTCACCGTGTTTTTGCTAAACAGCATGAAAGCCATGGTGAGACACTCGAATAACGAGTCATTGTACATCCGCTATTAGAGAGGCAGACATTTACATTTCAAACACACACACACACACACACACACACACACAGAGGATACACTGCAGCTCCTGTAATTCAGCTCTCATTAACTCCTGACATTTGGAGTGTTTTTAACAGCTTTGTAACACAGGTTACTGAGACTCACACACACACACACACACACACACACACACACACACACACACACACACACACACACACACACACATTACATCCGCAGCTATTTATGCTTCAATCAGAGGTGAAAGAGTTATAAGATTTATAATAATATTTTATTATTATTAGAGTGAATTAATCCAGTTGAAAACTTCAGTAAAGCTTCAGGATAAAATCATATGGAGTCCATTATCCAGGTGCATGCTGGGAGCACAGACTGGATCAAAGACCTGAGGTGCCTATACTTGTGAAGTACACAGGGTGTTCAGCCATGTTAATGGTGATTCCAATGTTCAGTTAAAAGGGAACGGTGTAGAGAACATCAGGTCTTCACTTCACCAAAAAAAGGGAATAAAAAATTCCCATAAGTCTTTGTGTCTCGCTGGCGCGTGACAAAAACTTGGAGTTCGAAAAAGGATTTATATATTTATTATCATTATCAAGGACGACATCATATTAATAGGAAATAATAAATCTCCACACATCTTTAATCAATTATTATTATTATTATTATTATTATTATTATTATTATTATTATTATTTAATTACTTACAAGTTAACCATTATCAATAGCATATGTTTTATAATGGTATCATATACCATATTATTTAATGGTATTTTGTTTCAGTAAATATGTATTTAATGTCCGTAGTGTAAAACGTCCACAGCAGCAGCGACAGGTATCCGAGTGCTTATGTTTCCATGGTAACGCACAGAGGAAGTGACGTCTGCGCCGGGAACATTGCGGCATGTTCCGAATGGTGGAGTTTTGTCGATGGGAAGTTCCCTTCACCGACATTCACTGCAAACGGCGTAGGCAGTAGGGATTAGGGAGTAGGGAGCACACCGTGAAGTACACTTCGGAATGAAACACAGCTCTTGACAGTCTTTGATGTCACCTGTGTGAGCAGACTCCGCCCAAATCATGTTTAATAAATTCCATAAATTGGAAAATGGGCTAGAACACACCCACATCACAAGCTAACTAGATTTGCTTTATGTTAGCTAAAAGGCTAAGGTGGCTAACAGTCATTAATATGCTAATGTTACTCTGCATTTGATTGAACGCCCGACACACCGCCCCGCGTCAGCTCCGACGTTTCTCATGGTGAGTTAAACCACAACGATTCCAGTTAGCTGGTTAGCTAAAGTGATGCACGGCAGAGAGAGAGGACGAGGACAGGAGAATAAAAAACAAGAAAGAGGACAGAGGTTTGAAAAATGTTGCATTCCCACTTTATACACCATTTCCGATAGAGACAGAGAGACAGGAGACAGGTTCAATATCTTTCTTTTATTTCTCTTCTGTTTCTTTTTTATATCGATCTCTATCTTTATTTGTGTGTGTGTTTGTGTGTGTGAGAGAGATGTTAATGGTCTTTATACCCATTTAAATGTTTAATGAAGGACTGCTGCAGTGACTGCACGGCGTAGTGACGCTGTAACAGACTGAGGTTAGGACGCGACTCCGGCCACGGGGAAAAGACAAAAGAAAGAAAATTATAAAAATCTTTCAAATTAAATATTTTAAAATGTTATATGCTGCGTTAAAGAGTTAATGCTTTAGCGTCTAAACACAATCAAACTATTTATAGTTAATCTATAGATAAATGTATTAATATGTAGAAACTATATATCTTAAACCTATATATTTTTGTAGTCACCTCAAAGGTTGCAGTGTTATAATAAACGCGTAGGGATTTATATTGTTTTATTCATTATCTGAGGATGTTTACACAAGAACTCTTTGATGCTGTTTGTTTGTGTTTGTTTGTTTGTTTGTTACACTCAGATCTGTATGTGCGTTTTATTTTTAACTTAATATGAAAACCGTCTGCATGTGATAAAGAAAATAAAGATTGCAATCTGAAATATAAAATCATTCAGGAAGAACACCGTAGAGAAAATGTAATGTTTAGGATTGTGTTGTATAATATTATAAATAAATCCTCTATTCTTGTAGCAGTCTGTAATGAGGCTGTAATTCACACCAATAAATTTAGCTCTTCTGTCTATAAGCTTTATTTCTTACACCTCAGTATTGTTTTATTCACAAACACATCATGTTTTGGAGTGAAACTCTAGTTTTGAACATCATGACACCTGGAGAGATCTTTACTGCAGGAGGTTTCACTCTGTTTAAGTTTAAATTGAAACCAGAGCAGAAGAATAACACCGTGTTTACCAGTGACATCAAACTGCACAGTTATTGTATATTGTCAAATATGTCAAATACTATGTGTGTAGTGTATATGAGTAGTGTATATGAGTAGTGTACATGAGTAGTGTATATGAGTAGTGTACATGAGTAGTGTATATGAGTAGTGTATATGACTAGTGTATATGACTAGTGTATATGACTAGTGTACATGAGTAGTGTATATGACTAGTGTACATGAGTAGTGTATATGACTAGTGTATGTGACTAGTGTACATGAGTAGTGTATATGACTAGTGTATATGACTAGTGTACATGAGTAGTGTACATGACTAGTGTATATGACTAGTGTATGTGACTAGTGTACATGAGTAGTGTATATGACTAGTGTACATGACTAGTGTACATGACTAGTGTACATGACTAGTGTATATGACTAGTGTACATGACTAGTGTATGTGACTAGTGTATATGACTAGTGTATATGACTAGTGTACATGAGTAGTGTATATGACTAGTGTACATGACTAGTGTACATGACTAGTGTACATGACTAGTGTACGTGACTAGTGTATATGACTAGTGTATGTGACTAGTGTACATGAGTAGTGTATATGACTAGTGTATATGACTAGTGTACATGACTAGTGTATGTGACTAGTGTATGTGACTAGTGTACATGAGTAGTGTATGTGACTAGTGTATGTGACTAGTGTACATGAGTAGTGTATATGACTAGTGTATATGACTAGTGTACATGACTAGTGTACATGAGTAGTGTACATGAGTAGTGTATATGACTAGTGTATATGACTTGTGTATATGACTTGTGTATATGACTTGTGTATATGACTAAGTTATATGACTAGTGTATATGACTTGTGTATATGACTAGTGTATATGAGTAGTGTATATGACTAGTGTATATGACTAGTGTATATGACTAGTGTATATGAGTAGTGTACATGACTAGTGTATATGAGTAGTGTACATGAGTAGTGTACATGAGTAGTGTATATGACTAGTGTATATGACTAGTGTATATGACTAGTGTATATGACTAGTGTACATGAGTAGTGTATATGACTAGTGTATATGACTAGTGTACATGACTAGTGTACATGACTAGTGTACATGAGTAGTGTATATGACTAGTGTATATGACTAGTGTACATGACTAGTGTACATGACTAGTGTATGTGACTAGTGTACATGAGTAGTGTATATGACTAGTGTATATGACTAGTGTACATGACTAGTGTACATGACTAGTGTATATGACTAGTGTATGTGACTAGTGTACATGAGTAGTGTATATGACTAGTGTACATGACTAGTGTACATGACTAGTGTACATGACTAGTGTATGTGACTAGTGTATATGACTAGTGTATATGACTAGTGTACGTGACTAGTGTACGTGACTAGTGTATATGACTAGTGTATATGACTAGTGTACATGAGTAGTGTATATGACTAGTGTATATGACTAGTGTACATGACTAGTGTATGTGACTAGTGTATGTGACTAGTGTACATGACTAGTGTATATGACTAGTGTACATGACTAGTGTACATGAGTAGTGTACATGAGTAGTGTATATGACTAGTGTATATGACTTGTGTATATGACTTGTGTATATGACTTGTGTATATGAGTAGTGTATGTGACTAGTGTACATGAGTAGTGTATATGACTAGTGTATATGACTAGTGTATATGACTTGTGTATATGACTAGGTTATATGACTAGTGTATATGACTTGTGTATATGACTTGTGTATATGACTTATGTATATGACTAGTGTATATGAGTAGTTTATACACACTACAGTCACCACCTGGATGAAACTCAGCGAATAGTTCTGAGTCTCCTCTTAGATCATTACTGCAGTGATTAATACGGTTCAGCTGCAACAAGCTATTCAACTCTAACTGATGCACTGAGGAGCTTCTCATTTCTTACACAGACACGTCAGAAGACACATCCTGTGGGCGTCACTGTGTTTAAGAAGCGTCATATTATTTACCTGTATCAAGCAAAGAAAACAACTAAGACGATCACTGAAACTACTAACATCAGGGTAGAAACTGAAAGGACAGCGCTGACCGTCATCATCGAGGAAGACATGTGGTTGGAATTTTTGATGTTTTTTATTGGACTTTGGAGCGATGGAAAAAGGTCACATGACCTGATGAGTCCAGACTGAGTCTGTTCCAGAGTGATGGGCGTGTCAGGGTGAGAAGGGAAGCGCATGAAGCGATGCTCCCATCATGCATAGCGTCCACTGTACAAGCCTCTGGAGACAGTGTTATGATCTGGGGTCGCTT
>JAAGKR010007010.1:0-39422 GCA_011419295.1 Clarias macrocephalus | reverse complement strand
CCCCTGTGTGTGTGTGTGTGTGTGTGTGTGTGTGTGTGTGTGTGTGTATACGTGTGTGTGTGTATGTGTATGTTTGCGTGTGTATGTTTGGTGTGTGTGTGTATGTTTGCACGTGTGTGTGTGTGTGTGTGTGTGTGTGTGTGTGTGTGTGTGTGTGTATACGTGTGTGTGTGTATGTGTGTGTGCTCCCAGTGTAACAGGTGGGAGATTACCAGAGACAGTGATACGCCACAGGAGAGCAATAATTAAACAGCTGCTAGTACACACACACACACACACACACACACACACACACACACACATACAAAATGTCCACACACTTCAGACACACCTTCTTATAAATGTTTTCGGGCGGTTTATGTCACACCCCGCATTGTGAAGCAGAAGCTTTGCACGCCTCAGACACGACAGAAACTTCTAGAAGGAATGTGTCCTGAGCCGTCGCGCCGCACAGGCGGACATGTAGGGCATGATGCGGCAAATAACGCTTAATTAGCAGTTAATAAGATTAACACAGTGATTCAGATAACATTAGAAATCAGCTTAATAGCGAGCTAGAAAAATTGTGTGTATAACATGCTTAGCATAGCGTTCTGTTTGTTGCTAAATTCAGGAAGTTATCACGTTTCCATGACACGTAATGTTTAATGCTTTTTTACAGAAAGATCCTAAATGCTTCGAGGTTGTAATAAAAAGTTTTAAGGTAAGCTCTGTTAACCAGCTCTGTTTTTTTTTCGCTGTACTGTACATCCTCCCTCAGGCGTCTTCAAACCTGGCAGAACAAGTCGCTATTGCCGGTCTGGACCCTGGGGACGAATTCTCCATGCACAATGCCGCGACTGTCTGAAAAGACAATGAGCATAGTCGGTGAGATGATGGACTCTTCCAGTGTGAAGACTGTTGCTTCATCTCATGACCGTTCACATACACCCAGTTGTGTATGGTTTGGGGGGTGGGGTGGGGGGGGGGGGGATGGCAGTGGTAGTTTAGAGGGCTAAGGCACTGAGTTACTGATAGGAAGGTTGGCGGTTTGAGCCCCAACTACACCAGGTTGCCATTGTTGGGCCCTTGAGCAAGTCCCTTGACCCTGTCTGCTCCAGGGGCACTGTATCATGGCTGACCCAGTGCTTTGACCCAAGTTACGATGGGATATGGGAAAAATGAATTTCACTGTGCAGTAATGTACTGTATATGTGACCATGTTTCATCACTGGTAATGATCCTCGACATAAAGGACGAGGCATCCGCGGCATGCTAACAGAGTTCTCGGCAGACTTCAACGGGAAAGCAGCCTGGGGACAAACTTGAGAGCAACACGTGCATGTTCAAATCAGACATGAGGATCGCATGGACTGTTCGGTATGACACACCGACAACGGCAGTGATGTTGTGGATTGTTCTCTGACGATCATTACACACAAGATGCCGAATGATTTTTTTTTATTTTCTGGGGTAAAGCTCGTTGACATTCTTCCTGATCTCGCATCGTCTTCCAGTGATGTTCTTCCGCAATTGAAGCATTCATGCTGCTCAAAACACCTCGAAAGATTCCTTGCTGTATCGCTGTAAACTTGCTGAATCATGTCACACGTCTCCACGGAAGATTTGTCCAGTTTCACGCGGAATTTCATGTTTGCTCTTTGTTCTAACTTGCTGTCCATGATGATATAGTGAGACGTGGTCAGAATAACACCAGTTGCACAGACTTATGAAGGTCGCTGCTCCCTGGTGGTGTGTGCAAAACTAGTCTCGGAACTTTTTGATACCACCTCGTATTAGTAGCCATCTGATTACGCATGCTAACTCTAACATCTGTTAATTTGCTTCCTGTTACTTTGCTAACACATGACACTAGTTTACATGTAGCATAGTCTTGTGTCAGGTGAACATTATATGATATCTGCTTGGTGTAAAACCTCAACAGTGCTAAGCTAGTCAGGCTAGTATAAATAAACTATGCTAGAGGATATAATGCTATATTCATGCTAAATAGGATTTATTTGTGAGAACTATCGCTAATCATGCAGCTATGAAGATACAAACAAGCTGTTAGCTTACACCACACACACACACACACACACACACACACACACACACACACACACACACACACACACTGTTTTAGCTTTGGCCTTACACTGACCTGGAGTTAAGCTCTAAGGCTTAACTTCATTCTCATAGTGATTAAAACAGCTAATCAGGAATCAAGGTTAATCCCAGTACTGCTAACTAACAATGCAAGTTGTGTATAATTCCAGTTTCCTATAAAGCATGCTGCAGTGCGATTATGCATTTTGGGATCTCTTAAAGTCAAGTCCTCACTCTGTCAATTAAACCCACATCTGATCTGAGCTACAGAAGCTACAAGTCCTGCGTTTGCGCGCCTGAGTTTCTGACGTGCCTCAGGTCTACGTGTCTTTAGATAAACTTTAGCGATTCTTCACAACGTCTTCTGTCTTTAACGTAAATCCTGTGAGCATCGCTAATCCGCTCATGCTGTGTGCTTTTCCCTCTCGCTTCCGTCTTACCTCCTCATGCTCTGACGCTCCTGACGCTCCACCACACACTCGCCTCCGTTATCTGGGACAGAAATAAAGACGCTCTGTTAGTTACAGCAGGAGTGTGTTTGTACAGTTCAGGTCCAATACTGAGACGGTAAACATGAACCACGGAAAAAATATACACACATGCTAAAAATATACATGATGATTAAGAGGAAGAGATTCGTTTCTTGTCCTTTCTCATTCTAAAGATTCTCAAGGAAAATTGCTATGTTCTTTAAAGCTCTTTAAAGCGCTGCGTTTGCACAGCTCATGTGACAAGCTTCATTTTAAGCCTTAACTTTCTAAAAAAAAAAATCTGCAACAATTTTGTTAAATGTAATTTATTTGAGGCAATAATAACAAAAGTCTTTTTTTTTTTTAACTCAATTTTAGTTCTCAACCAAACGGTTGAGATGTTGCTTTATGGTAAAAGTGTTATATATATTGAATATGCTTTTAAAAAATAAAAGAAATTCGCAAATGTTTTTGAGCATATATCTGCTTTATTTTTTTAAGGTAAGCTAAAAAACAATTGAAAAGATACTATTTAAAGACACAGGGGCATGTAGTGGACTGTTTTGTTTTAGCATAGCACACCTCAACCGTGTGGTAGAGATGGCTCAATCAGGTTAAGTTCAACACACATTTCAAGAAATAGTCACTAAAAGTGTACTGAGAAGTCCCAAAAAGTTGAGCAGAATGTTAAAGGGTTAAGGGAATAAACCTATCCTGCATTATTTGACTGAGTCACTGATGAATATAAAGATAAATATATCAGCTATATTTTTTTATATATTCATATCCACAAATATTTCTGAACTTCTAAATAATTCTATTTCGTGAGTATCATGAGGATTATTATAGCACGATTACGACACAAATAAAACGCTTTAGTTTGTTGGTCTTTCGGCTGCTCCCAGCAAGGGGTCGCTACAGAAGACCATCCGGTCCGCACATACAAACTTGGCACAGGTTTCTACTCTGATGCCGTTCATGATGCAACCCTCCCATTTTATCTGGGCTTGGGATCGGCACTGGCTGGGCTTTGGGTACTGGCTGGGAATCGAACCCGGGCCTTCCACATGGCAGACAAAACACCTACCACTAAGCCTCCAGTTCCTGTACTACTTTAGTTTAATGTTTTTATTTTAAATATAAACTATTAATTTATTCTTACAAAGACAATTAATTAGTCGGATGTCTATGCTTTAAGCATAGATATATCACGGTAACTTTAAATAAACCATACTTTTTCTGTACTAATATGTATAACATTTTTTTTGTGTGTATTTATCATGAAGATATTTTAGACTATCGCTACTAATATGGTGAGACTGAATGATTATACAAGCTGTTTATAAGCAGAACAACACCTGGCTTAGCAGTGGCCTTGCTGGACCAAATGGACACACACACACACACACACACACACACACACACACACACACACACACACACACACACACACAAACTGTTTACGTGCCCTGTATTGTCAGAATGCAGGTCAGGCTGGACTAATGACATTCAGTGTGTGTGTGTGTGTGTGTGTGTGTGTGTGTGTGGATTAAGCCGCATAGTTTCCTGATCAGGGAGGAAATCCGTGAGCTGTCGCCGCTCGAGGTCACTCTGAGACTCAGAGCACAACAACAGCGCTTTGTGTGAGCGTGAAGTGGAGGTTTGGGTTCAATGTCTTGGTTCTGGATTCTGATCCAGGTGTTGATGAATTATCTATAACAGCCGCTCTGACAGTAGTGCAGGTTCAGGTTAATGTGCTCATTATCGTCGCTGCGTTATTGTTCCTATAATCCTTACATATTAAGAAATATGTTGTGGATGGAGTCTCCAGTGTCAGTGTTAGTAAACCGCTTGGCGTGAGAGGAATAAAGCACAGGGTGACGCGCTGTTAGAGGTAACGCATCCAGTCCAGCGCGTACGGAGTAGCTGCGCTCCATCACAGCACCTACAGGTTTTCCTGTTAACTGTGTGATGAAGGCGGTAGAGCTGCAGCTGTGTGAAGTCATGAGCCACGTAAAGCTCATCAGGACAGGAAACCACACCCACGTTTAACGAGTCAGACAGGTCGGGCCTGTCTACACACCGTTCACATACCAATAACATCCTGCCCTTCTGTGTATCTGTGTGTGTGTGACAGAGAGATAGAGAGGGAGAGATGGGGGGGGGGGGGGGGGGACATTATGAGTGATCGTAAAAGAGAGGAAAGCACGAGCGAGAGCCTGCAGTGAATGTTTTTTCCATCAGAGGCTCACAGGGTCGGAATTTACCCAGAATCCTTAGAACAATTACATCAATAAATGAATGTGTGTTTAATTTTAAAATATCATCTATACAACAAATTTTAGTATGAAAAATATTTGTTATTATTTATCATGTACTTCATTCTTTCCTTTTGTCTGAATCATAGAATGAAATAAGATTCTGTCCCTGTGTGTGTGTGTGTGTGTGTGTGTGTGTGTGTGTGTGTGAGAGATTTGCCTTTTTTAAATAATACTTAACAGAACAGAAGCTGATAGTCACACATCACAATCACATTTTTGTGGATTTGTTGAAGATTTTTCAAAACCGAATATAATTGAGGTCCTTCTTCTGCTTGATGTTGTTTAATTAAATACAGTTCCAAGTGTGTGTGTGTGTGTGTGTGTTTATTTGTGTGTGTTTGTGTTCCTGTGTGCCAATCGGTGTCACTAAGAGTCCCTTGATCGACAGGAAACAGATTAATGGGCCAAACTGCACTTCCTGTCCAAGCAGTTACACACAATAGGGCGAGGAATCCCCCCATGGTCTGGCACAACACACACACACACACACACACACACACACACACACTGCATTTGTGTGCTCTCAGTATTTCACCGAGTGAATTAGAGGATTCATATGAACTAAAACTGAAATAATTATATTTATAATCTACTGAGAAATAAATAAGTACAAAGATTTCATGTGAGATAAAGTAAAGAAGTGTGTAAAGTAGGTGAAATGATTCCTTGTGCTCCCATAATCACTCTCTCACACACTGAGTCCTGGAACATGTCGTGTGCCATCATAGAAACCCTCCATAGATGTGATGTGCTGCTGATTCAGGACATTCAGGTGGTCACGTGACTTCATTTTATCTCCACATAACGTTGCTGAGTCTCGACCTGAGCGACTGAAGCGACCCCAGATCATAACACTGTCTCCAGAGGCTTGTACAGTGACACTATGCATGATGGGAGCATCGCTTCATGCGCTTCCCTTCTTAGCAAACTGAAGCCTTTTTTCTGATGAGTCTCACTGACAAACAGCTGTTTAGTCCCAATCCTGTGTGTGTGTGTGTGTGTGTGTGTGTGTGTGTGTGTGTGTATGTGTGTATGTGTGTGTGTGAAAATCCTCTTACTTTCACTACTAATCATAGCTCTGATTTTTACTATTGATTTCTTTAGCATTCGACTTCCCCAGCTGTTTAAGTGACATTCATGCTTCGTCCTGATCAGATTTATTCCACAGAGTTGATGGTTCAGGACTTTTCCTTCCAGGTTTTGAAGTGTTGAAGGGCTCCAGTCATTTGAAATCTCCTTAGTTGTTTTCTTTGCTTGATGCAGCCGAATAATTTTTCCATTCTGAAAGTGCAACTCTTTTTCCCAGGGAGTTTAAAACCCAAGTTATCCAACTAAACAACCCTGTGGAAATAACTGACTCCGGATCAGTGGGGACGTGTGACTGATCCAGGAGGAAACACGGGGGAGTGTGGAAATCATCGCTCTCTCAGAGGGGTAGTACACTCCTGTCATCTCTCGCTCTCTCTCTCACACACACACACACACACACACACACACACACACACACACACACAGGCTTTTTCAGTGGTTACAGTAGGTAATGATTGTTTAGTCTAAACGTAACTTTATCCCCTGAGTAAGCAGAAACAAATCAGCTGACTCTTTCAAACAGAAACGCTTTTATTGAATTTTTCAGTTAAAAGGTTAAAAAATAAACTTTCCCTTATTTGGGTTATAAAGTGTGTAACCATGAAATGGATAATAGAGATAATAAAGAGAAGCTGAATAATGAATTTAAGTCTAAAGTTAAAACACACTGCTGTGTAAATTAGCTACAGTTACTGTAGAGCTTTTTATAAATGATCCTCACCACCAAAGTCATTACATAAATGCACCTCTCAAAAAACAAACAAACAAACAAACAAACAAACAAACAAACAAACAAACGTTAAATTATGCTGCAATCTCAAGTCGCCAGGTTGACGTTCAATAATTAGCATTCTCAATAAGAGTAAAAATATCACTGGATTGAAAATAAATATCTCCATCCTCTTTCCATCCTCATATGTTAAACAGATCAGGTCTCTGAGCTGCCCTGAACTAAACCTATAACTGTAAGCCAAAATATGAAATTATGAAATCAATGATTTTAGCTTAAACTGTAACTTATAAAGGTAAGACATGTTTTAATTCAAATATCTAATAAGTTATCTTAATATAAATATCTTTAGTTAATGAGCACCGTTTACAAAGATGAATAAAGTTAGAAATTAAGAAGTAAAATTAAAGCTTGACTAAAATGTTAAACTCATCTGTATATTCAATTCAATTTTATTTCTATAGCGCTTTTAACAATTGTCTCAAAGCAACTTCACAAAAATGAAAAGAACATTTATGGAAATGTATATATGTGTAAGAAAAATGTGTCTAGATAATGAGATTGTCCCTGACGAGCAAGCCGAGGGTGACGGCGACAGTGGCAAGGAAAAACTCCCTGAGATGGCGATAAGGAGAAACCCTGAGAGGAACCAGACTCAACAGGGATCCCGTCCTCATCTGGGTTTATTACTTGTATAAAATAACCAACACCACCAACAATAAACTGTAAATAAAACTAAAATTAAAACTTCTTTTATTAAAAACAAGTACGATTTTAGGAACGATTTTTTTCTCCTTACTCCGGTAAACCAGCGTAAACCCCTCAACAATGATAAATTCAACTTTATTTCAAAACTAAAAATATTTCCTTCATTAGCTTTAATCTAAACATCTCTTTTATAATCCACATGATGAAGTAAACTTCATTTATAATTTATGGTCTAATACTATAAGCAGGTGTATGTAAGTCAACTGTAAAAATACAAGCAACTACAAAAGCAACTACGTTCATTTAAAATAGAAAACATATACAGTGACCAATTCAATGTAAAAATCTAAGAATAAAGAAGATAAAGTGAAACTAAACTGGATTCCACAGAGGATTAAATTAAACCCAGTCAACACTCCAGTCCTGATTAAAGCTCCATGAACATCAGAGTAAACGAGTGAGATGAGTGAACTTGTTATTAGATCAGCACTGTGTGTGTGTGTGTGTGTGTGTGTGTGCAGTATCAGTGGCACACCGCGGACACACACACACACACACACACACACTCCATATTCACTCATTGTTCTCAGATCAGACGCACCAGATCTGGCAACCCGGCTTTAAGCACGTGAGCACACCGGCGCAAACCGCGACAGAGACCGCAGAGACAGCAACACACACACACACACACACACACACACACACACACATATATATACACACACACTAGAACCCGAGTGAGTTACTCACCTGACCGTCTGTAACCGAGTGTAACACCGGGAGAGAGCCGTGTCTCAAACCCCGCCCACCTCCCGCGCGCATACACACCAATCTGCAGTGTGTGTGTGTGTGTGTGTGTGTGTGTCTCTCTCTCTCTCACACACACACACACACACTGTGCACTGATCACGCGCAAGGAAGGACAGAGAGAGGCGCGGCCTCTGCAGTGCGTGAACACACACACACACACACTGTATACAGTACACACACACATATACTGTATACTGTACACACACACACACACAGGCTGGATAAGCGGTGAAGGAGGCGGAGTTTATGTTCCTGGTACTCTACATGAATGGGCGTGGTTTAAATATGTGTCAGTGTTAGAGTAGGAGGCGTGGTTTATGAACCTGACAGTGAAGGGGGTGTGGTTTATGTACCTGACAGTGAAGGAGGTGTGGTTTATGTACCTGACAGTGAAGGGGGTGTGGTTTATGAACCTGACAGTGAAGGGGGTGTGGTTTATGAACCTGACAGTGAAGGGGGTGTGGTTTATGTACCTGACAGTGAAGGAGGTGTGGTTTATGTACCTGACAGTGAAGGAGGTGTGGTTTATGTACCTGACAGTGAAGGAGGTGTGGTTTATGTACCTGACAGTGAAGGGGGTGTGGTTTATGTACCTGACAGTGAAGGAGGTGTGGTTTATGTACCTGACAGTGAAGGGGGTGTGGTTTATGTACCTGACAGTGAAGGGGGTGTGGTTTATGTACCTGACAGTGAAGGAGGTGTGCCTTGTGTCTGTGTTTATTATTAAGAAAGGAGGCGTGGCAAATACACCTGGCACAGCAGTAAAGGAATAGTGACATACAGTCGTGGCCAAAAGTTTGGATGCTTTACTGTTGGCATGACGCAGGACTGATGGAAGCTTCACCTTTTCTTCTCCAGACAAGCTTTTTTTCCAGATGCCCCAGACAATAGGAAAAGGTCTTCATCAGAGAAAATGACTTTACCCCAGTCATCAGCATAGTCCAGTCCCTGTACCTATAGTCCAGTCCAGTCCCTGTACCTATAGTCCAGTCCAGTCCCTGTACCTATAGTCCAGTCCAGTCCCTGTACCTATAGCAGAATATCAGTCTGTCCCTGATGTTTTTCTTGGAGCTAAGTGGCTTCTTTGATGCTCTTGAAATGTAGTGAGCACTACCATCAGTCCTGTATGATGCCAACGGTAAAGCGTCCTGAGATCATTCATGTGTGTTGTTGCTTCTCAGCCGAGGCAGTGGGCCACCTCACAATTTTGCCACATGAGTAACTTCACCTAACCATCCAAAAACAGTTTAGTGATAAACAATGTCGTTTTCCCAGCCTGGTGGAGCTCCTCACCATAAGGAAAAAGTGATAACTAAGTGTCTCTGGGAGCAAAATACGAACATTTAAAGACCATGGCCAGAAAAATCCCCAGACCTTAATTGAGAACTTGTGGTCGATCCTTGAGAGGCGGGTGGTCAAAAAAAAAAACACAAATTCTGATAAACTCCAAGCATTGATTATGTAAGAATGGGCTGCGCCATCAGTCAGGGTGTGGCCCAGCAGGTGACTGACAGCATGTCAGGGTGAATTGCAGAGGCCTTGAAAAAGAAGGATCAACACTGCAAATACTGACTTTTTAAACTTAATGAACTTAATGGACTTGTCAATAAAAGCCTTTGACTGTAGCAGTAAATGAGGCGTGGTTTATGTACCTAAAAGTGGCAATAAAGTAAGTGTGTCCTATGTACTTGTGAAATAGTGGTGAAGGAGGCGTGGCTTATGTATCCGTTATAGTCAGTACATTTACTTAACATTACCTTCAACATCCTATAAATTTGTCTTTAATAAATTATGGCTATTAGGTCAGAAACAGTATCACAGTGTGGCACAGTTATGGAGCACTGACACTGGAGACTCCTTCTATAAATGTTAATACTGTATATCTGTATATATATAGTTTTATTATTTTTTTTTTTACCTCTGTTTATTTGGAGTATCTGCTATACACACCCCTGTGCTAACGCTTCTGATGCCTGCACTATTGTTAGAGATGCTGTTACAGAAAACTAGTCAACATCTTCTGACCAATCAGAATTCAGGATTCAGCATCTCGCTGTGATGTAATAAAGCCTGGTGGTGGTGAGTAAGTGTGGATCTGTGCTGCCACCTTGTGGCCTCGTTTTTGCTGTTTGATTTCATCAATTAATTAAAAAAACTCTCGGTTTCTTTTTAAAAATATATTATTATTTTTTTGTTTTTAGAGCAGTGTTCTCTGAGATCACCCTTGCACTGGTCAGATTATTATTATTATTTAAATGTTCCTTATTTGTGTCATCTTGTCTCTTAATAGTTTTTGGCATGTCAAATCAAATCAAATTCAAAATTTATTTGTCACATACACAGTCATATACAGTATAATATGCAATGGATTTTTTTTTGACAACCGCCCACAACCTAAAAAAAAAAAGACTACTCAAATAAAGAATACAAAATAATAATTATAGTACTAAAAAAAGAGAAATAGAGTATGAAAAAGAAAATTCAAGTAAGGAATATAAAATATACAGCTGAGTGTTAAATGTGGTGTATGAGTAGGAGCAGATCAGAGAGTTTATACTGTCGGTATAAAGTTTAATTTTGTTTTTCCAAATAGATTTTAGAAATCTGATGAAGAAAATGTTGCAAACAAACTTATTATTTAAAGAAAGACTGTAGATATAGAGCTGTAATCTCTATTTCCCACTTCCTTCAGAGAGAGAGGGGGGGGGAGGGGGGGAGGGGGGGGGGATTTATCCCATGCAGTACATTGCTCAACCATTAAACCCCTCCTGCCCCGCCCCCTCCACTCTTCATGCCCAGCCGTGGTAATAACAGCGATACACACACTTCACTCTCAGTTCAGCTCTGACCCTGTGTGTGTGTGTGTGTGTGTGTGTGTGAAAGAGAAGAAAGGAAGAAAAAAGTTCATGATAGAGGGATAACAGGAGAACAAAAGAAAAGATGAAGCTGTGGATGGTGTGTGTGTTGTGTGTGGCTCCAGCTCTAGTGAGCAGCATATGTGTGACAGGTAAGTCTTATCCAGGTCTAAATGTCTCTCCTAGTGTGTCTTCTTATCTCAAAGTGTCTCTCTTAATGTCCCTCTCTGAGTCTCTCTGAGGAGTGGAGACCTCCTAATTGTTCTAGTTTCTCTTATCTCTTATTCCCTCAGCGTGTCTCATTATATCAAAGTGTCTCTTAAAGTCTCTCAGCATGTCTTATTGTCTCATAGTGTCCCTTAAAGTCTCTCAGCATGTCTCGTTATCTCAGTGTCTCTTAAAGTCTCTCAGCATGTCTCGTTATCTCAAAGTGTCTCTTAAAGTCTCTCAGCATGTCTCGTTATCTCAAAGTGTCTCTTAAAGTCTCTCAGCATGTCTCGTAATCTCAAAGTATCTCTTAAAGTCTCTCAGCATGTCTCGTTATCTCAAAGTGTCCCTTAAAGTCTCTCAGCATGTCTCGTTATCTCAAAGTGTTTCTTAAAGTCTCTCAGCATGTCTCGTTATCTCAAAGTGTCTTTTAAAGTCTCTCAGCGTGTCTCCTTATCTCAAAGTGTCTCTTAAAGTCTCTCAGCATGTCTCATTATCTTTCTTAAAGTCTCTCAGCATGTCTCATTATCTTTCTTAAAGTCTCTCAGCATGTCTCGTTATCTTAAAGTGTCTTTTAAAGTCTCTCAGCATGTCTCGTTATCTCAAAGTGTCCCTTAAAGTCTCTCAGCATGTCTCGTTATCTCATTAATGTCTCATATATGTGAATCCTCTGGATTGAGAAAAAAAATATTATCTTATCTTATGTCACACTCAGCATCTCCCTGTGAATATCTGTGACTCCTGAACATTTTTTGTCTTTACCTCAAGTTCTTTGTGTCTCTTGGTGGGTCGCTGTAGCACTGTATCAGGATTTCTTTGTCTTTTAAACTATTTCTCCAATGTCCATCAGCACCTCTCAGAGTTCCAACGTCTGAAATTCAAAGTTCTGGATGTCTTTTGGCTTTCTCTTGTCCTTCACACTTTCCTCAGTATCTCATTTTTCTCACTTCCTCTCAGAATGTCTCGCTGATGATTGCTGTGTCTTTGCACTGTCTCTGTCTCTCACTGTCTCTTTAGTGTCTCTTAGAAACTCTTTATTATTTCTAATTGCGGCTGTTGCACAGGTGGCAGTGCCTGTATAACCTGCGCTCATTATAGAGAGACTTTGACCTTAAAAACTGTGTATTCCATGGATGATACCATGAAATCATCATCATCATCATCATCCTTGTAAATCACTGACGTCCATTTTCTCTGATGGACGGAAGAGAGATAAAGGCAGCCATTTCTAAAAAAGGTGTGCGACTCTTACGAGGATTGGGGTAAAAACTGAATTGCTGTAATCTATGTTTATTACAGCCGCGTTTATTTTTATGACTTATTGACACCGTTATCAGATCAGCGTTGGCAGGATAGTTACAAAATCCTCATGTAAAAGCAAATCATGAAATTAAGCTGAAGTGTTTGTAGAGAAGACACGGCAGACACTGAGACGCTGAAAATGTTATAAAGGACGAAGTTGAATGAACCAATTCAGAAATGACCGAATGATTACAACTGATCGTAAATGTCACCATTAATGTGTCAATGATTAATAAGCAAAAATCGTATATTCTCATTAAAATACATTTTTACATCAGCGGAAGGACAGCAAACATAACTCAATAAAACATTTGCTCCAGGAACTGTGGAGTGATTGGAGAAGGTCTCATTAAGATACATGATCTGATTGGTTACAGTGTAAAGCCTTACACGCCTCATACGCCATCGGTCTTACATAGCCATACTGTATACAGTATAACGTGCTATTACCCCCCAGGGTTGTTTACTGTTGGGAGACAGAATGGTTGTCAGATGTGATGTTGGGCGTAAAGGACAATTCAACAAAGGGAAGTAAAACTTTCTGCTCTAAATTTACCCCTAACTTTTTACAAGAGCTGCAAGAAAAACAGCCACAGTGTTTGAGTTCTGGTTTTCATTAAAAATAAATAAATAAATAAATAAATAAATAATAACTTACACAATGTTCTCTTACATTCAGTCTTTAGCTTCTCACTAATCCAAGTAATAACTAACAATAACTAATAATATTAAATGGAACACCTGAACGCTGCGGTCATCTTTGGTTAACCGGAATAACTTTTCTTCTAACGGCTCCTTCGTGTAAATGACACTCGGATTTCATCAGCGATACCGTTTGTGTAGTACCAGAACGTTTACATTCGGTGAGACGTAACCTTTCTCACTTCTCTCCGTCTGTAGATTCAGAAAGCGACGGCTACCTCGTCAGGCTGAGCATTAAAACAGCTCTGGGAAACGACGCTGTAAGTTCTGCAGTTAACACTTTAAAATATCCGAGCTTTTGATTTGCCTCATCATGAAACTAGTTTGTTTATGATTTCAAATATTTGTGGTGACAGTACGAGTGGAACGACAGTGAGATGTTCTTCTTTAAAGCGGCAGTGGCCTTCGCCATGAGGAGTTACACCGGCAATCAGAACTACACGTGAGTGGACCTCACACACACACACACACACACACACACACACACACACACACACACACACACACACACACACACACACACACACACACAAATTTGCTGTTACTGCAATGTTAAATATACAGCCGAGTGTTCATTATGAAGACAGACTGGAGATTATCCATTAACGTCGTTCTGAACTCCGCAGCAGGACGATCCACCATCGGCGGATAATAATAAATAATAATAATACAGTAAATAATTCACCAAATATTCAAATCTTTATATTTTAAAGCTACTGTGAGATTCAAAGATTTTCAATAAAGTAAAAAGTCAAAGAAATTTGTTGATTTCTTTGTTCTAAAGTGTTTGGCTTGAAGACATTTCATTAAACAATAATGTTAATAAAGGAATAAATTGCATTTTTATATACAAACATAAGATAAATGCTAATGCTGACATTTAACACAACGATCTGACTGAGGAAAAAAACATTTAGTGCGGAGAATCTTTTATCGTTCAGTTGTTCATATTCAGCGACAAAACACATAAAGGTGATATTTCTGTAAAAGTAAACAATGAGTCAAAGGACAACATGCTAATGTAGATAACAATGAAGAGCAGTGGAACCTTGGATTGCGAGTAACGCGGTTTGTGAGTGTTCCGCAAGACGATCAAAGATTTTTCCTCTCATCTTACTTTAGCTTCACACACACACACACACACACACACACACACACACACACACACACACACACACACACACACACAGCGTGTATGTGCACAAACACATTAATGGAAACACTTATCTGTCAAGATTTACTTTTTTCAAAGGTTAGGGTTCATTTGTTTTATTTCTACTTTATATTTTGCATTAATTATTTTTATATATTTATTTTTTATATAAAAGCATGCTTCCGGAACCAATTATGCTCTCAGTATAAGTTTGCTATGAAAGGTCTGTTAGAATTTGTGGCCAAAGCCATTTTACCCAAAGTGAAAACAACCTGAAACTTTTCTCTCGAATTTAATTACACAGAGTTTTATTTATAGAATTCGAATTGACAGTTAACATTCTTTATTTAGTATATTCCAGCATTATGCTAGTTCTGTATTTTCTAAATTCTAGTTTTCTGCTATATTTTATTTAATGTATATAAGTTTCATGCCCGTCTACACTTCAGCTTCTCTGGATGTATTGCTGAGGACATCAGACGTCTGAAGTTTAAGCTGGTCTTTGAATTTTCTATACTCCAGCTTGATGCTGGTTCTGTTGGTTTGTATCTCACTTTTCATCAGTATGACAAACTCAAGGTCTCTCTGCCAGTCTGAGCGGATCTGAGCGTTTAATGTCTGTTTGTGTGTTTCTGTCCAGTGTCTCAGACATCAAGGTGTGTAAGATCACAGAGCGTGTGTCGTTTTGGGTCGTGGTGACGTCACCGGGTCAAGCCTTTCAGCCCGTTCCTAAACAAGAAGTGGAGTTTGCCATCAAGTAAACACACACACACACACACACACACACACACACACACACACACACACACACACACACACACACACACTTCAAAATGTTGAACTAGAAGCTGTAATCTTTGTTCATACAGCTCATACAATTAAACATAATAATGCTCCAAACATTTATTCATGTATTTAAATGATGAAGATATGAAGTTGCTTTAATTTCATCAGACATCAAACAATCAAGTTTCACACTGAATCCCGTAAAGTTTCCATCCAAGTGTTGATTAATTATTTTAAACAGCAGCTCTGACGGAAGCGCAGGTTTCAATGCGCTCGTTCTGATGTGTGTGTGTGTGTGTGACATCACAGAGATGTGTGTGTGTGTGTGTGTGTGTGTGTGTGTGATATGAGTGGAAGGAGTCTCCAGTGTGAGTGCGGTGTAACACTCACGGGTGAAGCTGTAACATAATCAGGACAGAGGAGTTTACGGTTCCTCAGTCACATGACAAGCTGTGAGCTTTTGTCTCATTAACTTTAAGGGAAACGTTTATCTGTCTGGGTTTATTTGGACTTTGTTTTATTTTCACTTTATATTTGGTGTGAATGTGAATATAATGTAAGTAATTTTTGACCTCCATAAGGTTAAAGGTTTTTTGTTTTTTGCTTGTTTTTTCTCCCCAGGAAATCGAGGCATCGGATCAATAACGCCTTCCTGCTGACGGATCAGACGCTGGAGTTTGTGGGAATAAACCCGACCCTGGCGGCGCCGGTGACGTACGGCACGGAGCCGTGGCTCATCGTGTTCGGCGTGGTGATGGGACTCGTGTGTGCCGGAATCCTCGCCATGCTGCTCACCTCCTTCATCCGCAGGAGACGGTCAGTGTGTGTGTGTGTGTGTGTGTGTGTGTGTGTGTGTGTGTGTGTTAGGACAATATAATTATATAATCTTGACATTGTGATAGATTAGATAAGATTAGATGAGAACAGGATTATCACAGTACAGAGTACACATCTGTAGACGTTCAGGTGCGTGTCACTCTGGCAGCTAAAGCGCATCTCCGCCCTCTTCTGCTCCTCACAGGGCGAAGAGCAAACACCCCGAGGAAGAGGAGGAAGCCGGAGGAAGAGTGACAGGAAATGGAATAATGTGTGACGTGATGAAGGAGAAAGACAGCTTTGATAACCGAGGATTCGCCGATGACGATCGATTCACTCAGCTGTAACGGCGGACCGAGTTTATCAGCTCTATCAGGAGCGTAACGCAAACGCTTCAGCTAACGTTGCTAATCACAGCAGTCGGGCTTTAACAGCCGGCTCCAGAATTATTGGCACCCCTGATAACATGATAAAACTTGTCCTTCATGGTACTGAAACCTTCAGCATCGGTCGACTCAGATACCGTTTCTGTAAAAACATTGAAGCTTTATTTTATTATTATTTTATTTTTACTTCCTGTACACGTTAGAAAAAAAGAGATAATCAGGCTGGTGTCTGCTTGTGTAAAGCAGAATAAATAAGAAGAATAAAAGAGAATAAATCCAAGAATAAATTTCTTTCCCAAATCTAATCTCAGTCTTCTTCATTTGTGACACAATCAGATATCTGATCCGTTTCCTCTCTGATTTTCAATACACCTGTTTTTTAATAGTATCAGTCTGATATCGAGGCTCAGCAGCAAAACTTTTCTTTATTCATGGTTTATGTTTTTGTGGCTAAGAATCTTTTAAATGTTTTTGCACTATTTGTAATTTAGAAAAAAAAGGTTTGTCTCAAACAACTAAATATTCTGGCTGAATCTTTAATTTCATTCATAATTACATTTATTCAAAAAAAAAAAAACTAAATGAAATAGTTTCATGAAAAAAAAAGACAATAAAAAAACATCCAGTAGCAGTGACAGAAAAAAATATAAAATTACTTAATTAAATTGGTTGAAATGCGGCATAAAAGTCGAGTAAAAACTACAGCAAATAATACAATACAGCGGAATGTTAAAATAAACACACATTGTGTCTTTAGCTGAACACATATTGGTTGTGATTCAGATCTTTGCTCTTTGTTTATCTTTGAATAACTTTTTGTTTTACGCAAGCGTGCCAATATTTTTGGAGCTGACTTGTGATTCTAGTTGAAGTGATTCAGCTGGAGATTTATATAAAGTTTAAAATCGTATGTAAGGTAGTCATCCAGGTGAAAAGCGTTCGAAATTACTGCTTGTCACAACTTCAACCTATTTTTATTGATTTATTTTTATTTCTATTTAGGAGACAAAAAAAGAAAAAACGACTTTATCAAAAGTGTAAGTCCAGGACGGGACGGTGTGCTGTGATTGGCCGAGAGGCTGCGAGATGTTCGTTATTAAGGCGCAACGGTGATTAATACAGAGCCTGGAGTTGTGTTTAAACGAGATGTGTGTGTGAGGAGTGAGGTGTGTGTGTGAGGAGCGAGATGTGTGTGTGAGGAGTGAGGTGTGTGTGTGAGGAGCGAGATGTGTGTGTGAGGAGCGAGGTGTGTGTGTGAGGAGCGAGGTGTGTGTGTGAGGAGCGAGGTGTGTGTGTGAGGAGTGAGATGTGTGTGTGTGAGGAGTGAGGTGTGTGTGTGAGGAGTGAGATGTGTGTGTGAGGAGTGAGGTGTGTGTGTGAGGAGTGAGGTGTGTGTGTGAGGAGTGAGATGTGTGTGTGAGGAGTGAGATGTGTGTGTGAGGAGTGAGGTGTGTGTGTGAGGAGTGAGGTGTGTGTGTGAGGAGTGAGATGTGTGTGTGAGGAGACGCAGGACGCTCACACTGAATCTGTCTCTCTGGTTAATAACGTCAATGTGTACGTGTTCAGCTTACGTGATGAAATAAAAACTGTTTTCTCGAGCACAGGTGGACTTTTGAACTCAACCTTGTTGTGTGTGTGTGTGTGTGTGTGTGTGTGTGTGTGTGTGTGTGTGTGTGTGTAGACACAGCAGGACAGCTTGACGATCATTCACAGACAATCATTCATTCCTCAGAGTCAGCACACAAACACTCACTCATCATCTATACCGCTCACACAGACTCTCACTCACTCATCATCTATACCACTTTATCCTATATTCAGGGTCGCGGGGGCGGAGCCTATCCCAGGAATCCCTGGGCACAAGGTGGAGCACATCCTGGACAGGGTGCCAATCCATCGCAGGACACACACACACACACACACACACACACACACACACACACACACACACACATGCTCTTTCCCCCCTTACGGGCAATTTAGGAACACCAATTTGTCTAATCTGCAGGTCTTTGGTCTGTGGGAGGAAACCGGAGTACCACGAGAAAACCCACCAAGCACGGGGAGAACATGCAAACTCCACACACACAGAGACGGGAACTGAGCCCGGACCTGTAGGCGCAAAGCGACAGTGCTAACCACAACACCACCGTGCCGCCAGTGCATTTTTATAGTAATATAAATACGGTCTTGTTTCCATGGTAACGGCTCATCCCCGATGATAATGCTGTACACAGACTAAACACGTTTTGAAATTTTGTTGAAACCTCCGGTGTTTTTAAACCAGGAGTCTCGAGTGTCAGTGCTGTGTAAGTGTCGGAGGTACAGCTGTAACTCTAAGCTCTCACACACCTTCCGAACGGAGGAGTTCACACTGTGCTGCGGTTTCTGAGTAAAATGACAAGCTGTGAGTTTTTCTCTTATGAACTTTAAGATGGGCTGGTGAGGAGACGAGTGTTTATAGCTGCTATAACGTATGTAACTAACCTGTTTCTCAGAACAATAAATGTAACTATAAACAGATAAGAAGTTATAACGTAATGGGTCAGTGATTTAGTCCTAGTGGTCATTAAAAGGACTAAAACTTTAACTACTGCGAGTCTTCAGTAGTTGCTATAAACAGACTGGTAGTTAGGCCGATAATAGTCGTTAATAATAATAATAATAATAATAATAATAATATGAGAGTAATGATGAATATAAGAGGGAGGAGGAAAAAGATGATGGTTGTGTTGAAGGTGATGCTGATGATCTTCTTCTTTGTTATTTAACAGCAGCTGGCATCCAATAGGTTGGTTATTTTACCACCAACTGTAGGTTTCACTCTCCCTCAACTTCCCAGCCTTTTACAGACGATTTTCCAGTCCAGTCTTCCTTAAAACATCTAATGCTTCTTTCCCTGAACTTGTCCTGACTTGTGATTGTTGTGATGATGATGATGATGATGATGATGATGATGTTTATGATAATGGTGATGGTAATGATAATATTTGTGATAGTTGCAAGGATGATGATGATGATGATGATGATGATTATTATGATGGTTGTGATACTGATGATGATAATAAGAATGATGGTGATGGTGGTAATGATGATGATGATGGTGGTAATGATGATGATGATGGTGGTAGTGATGATTTAATTCAATGTTATTTATATAGTGCTTTTAACAATAGTCATTGTCTCAAAGCAGCTTTACACAATCAAAATAATTATTTAAGTTTGTATGAAACAAAATGATAAGATTGTCGACAGTGGCAAGGAAACTCCCTGAAATGGTAATAGGAAAAAAACCTTGAGAGGAACCGGACTCAGCAGGGAACCCATCCTCATCTGGGTGATAACGGAGAGCAGGGATTGATCAGCACTTATACTGTGTGTCAGGAGGCTGGAAGTTCAGTATAACAGGAGACGTGTTTAAGTTCATATGGAGTCCAGTTGGTTATTGGAGGCTCAGGTAGACTGTAGGAAACTCCAGTCCTGAACTATCGAGTGACTGCAGTCACGAGTCCTCAGAGAACAGCTGTCTGTATCAGCCGAGAACAGGAGTGTCTTCATGGTGAAGTGGAACCGTCCCCAGTCACCACACGCGTCCCAGACAGACCACATGGGACATCCATGTGACGAGATCTCCAACCAGAAGAGAGACACCAGGACGAGTCAGACAGGTCCAGGGGGCAGAGGCAGCTCAGGAGAGACGTGTGTAGTGAGAGAGAGAGATGGGGAGAGGCAAAAAGAGAGAGAGAGGAGAAAAGAGAGAGAGAGGAGAAAAGAGAGAGGAGGAGAGAGCAGAAGAGGAGAGATAACAGTTAGGTCTGGTGACAGTCACATAATGTATAAGGTGAATGTATATTTAGTGCAGAGTGCGAGCAGGGACTCCAGCAGGACTAACTAGGACACAATGAAAGACTAGAATCTATAATCACACCGAGGTCTTTCACTGTTGCACTTGATGGAACAGAAAGGCATCTAAAGTTACAGTGTGATCTTAAATCTTGCTTCTAGCTGCTTGTGGTCCTTTGACTAGAACTTCTGTCTTATCAGGATTAAGCAGAAGGAAGTTAATTAGCATCCAGTTGATGATGATGATGATGATGAGAGTTTAGCATTGTGCCCTAAACCTGCATGCTGTGATTTCTGAGACACTGTTCTCCATGAACAAAGAATTTGAAGACCATCTCGCTCTTTATCCTCTCTGGTCTCCACACGCAGGACGAGCTCTACACCAGCTACTCACTGTATATCATTATTTGCATTAGCATGTTCCACTGTACATCTAATCTAAACACTAATCCTGACCATGTTTCATATTTACACACACAATCAGTTCAGAGCAGGACGTCCTTTACTTCACTCCTTACATGTGTGTGTGTTATCTGTATTTGAAATAGTTTTATCTTCCACATTCTTTCCAAATTGTTGATAAACCCAACACACACACTGGAGTTGAGTGATTCAATATAAACTGTATTAGAAATTACAAGCTGAGAATTTTAGCAAGACATTTAAGAGCATTTCTGAGAACATTTCAAACACAGCTACGAAGCAGTGATGAGGAGAAACACGTCTCCCATTAAGTGTGTGACGGTGAGATTGAGACAGTTTTACAACAACAACAAAAAATACAGCTTTAATATAAGAAAGTAAAAAAGCTGAAATGGTTCCTTTAGATGACTGAGTTTAAGGTTGAAGTTGATTTCAGCAGTAGTGTAGCATTTATTTACTGAATTGATAAATATAGACAAATTGGAGACAAATGGTGTGTGTGTGTGTGTGAGAGAGTTATGAGTATATAAACCGCTGCACTACCATCAGCTGAGATTAAACATTAACTCCATATTAAAGTGTTTTCCAATGCTTTTCCATCATCTATCCACACTTGTCATTAAATCAGGACAAAACGGATGTGAACACACAAGCCTTGTGCTGATTAGCCCCCGCGATCTCCTCGCTACTTAGCAATGAATTTACACTTCACGGCTCATATTGACTTTAAGCAGCTGACACAGAAAATAGTATTTAAAATGCCCGACCTTGATTTAGACAAGGTCTTATGCTAGGTGTGTGTGTGTGTGTGTGTGTGTGTGTGTGTGTACGTGAAGACATAATGAGTAAATGTTCAGTTTATTTTCTTCAAAGTAGTCAGAGTCTTCAAAGTTGCTGAGGTCTGTACCAAAAACAGAGTGAGAGTGTAACGCCTAAGGCCTGCGTGACCCCGTGAGTGTGTGTGTGTGTGAGGACGACACAAAGACAAAGCACACGGTTTCAGAAAAGAAAGCTCTCTACATGCTGACAAGCCTACAGAGAGCGCGACATAAAGACAGCCAGACACGAAACTCATCTCCTAGCTCAGTGAGCGTCACGCCGTAGAGCGGCCGTTACAGCAAACCCCACAGCGAGAGCGTCGCATCACCCTAATGAACAATCTGCTGATCAGGCAGAACTCCAACAGCAAACTCATTCAGAACCCAGGAGTTTTACTCGCTCATTAAGCCGATGTCTTTAGATCCCGACTGAAGCTGGTGTTAGAGATCCACCTGACATCTATGAACTTTATAACGCGTTTCAGTGCAGTGACAGCTTGGCTTATAAACTCAAATAGTTTATAATTCTTTTTCTTTGTTTAGTCTGATTTAAAACTCCCTTCATCTCTAGCTAAAGACATTTAGAGCTTTAGTCTGTCCAGCTCTTGTTCCCCCTCATCAACACTCAAACAAAACAACTTCTAAAGTTTCCACTTTTAAGCTAAAGCGGCCGTCGATCCCATCACGCTTCATGTCGAGGCACTAATGAGGCGTCGTGAATCTCCGCTGTGACTCAGAACTGCAGCGTAACCTGGATGTCTGGATGTCTTATTAATATGACGATGAACATCTCTGGAGAATGAAGCTCTTTTTAAACATGTAGGTGATAAAAGTCTCTAGATGAAAATATTTTTTTTATCAAATGCCACGGAACTGCGCTGGCAATACGCGGACACACTTCTCACAGGAACCATGAAAACACAGCACAGGCCAGCAGACATTAAACACATCACAAAGAGTTTAATAGAAACATGTTTAATGTGGTTCAGTGTGAAGTTTTATGTTAAATGACAGAATTGATTGTTGATATTTTCATTGCTTCTTGCTAATTGTGAGACTTAATGTTTCTACAGTGACATAAAAAAAAAACAGTTGTTGTTGTTGTTGTTGGTATTTCGGCTGCACATGTCGAGGGGTCGCGTCAGTGGACCATCCGATCCGCACAACTCGGCACAGGTTTTACGACAGATGCCCTTCCTGATGCCAGCCTTTTTAAAAGAATCAACAACCCGAGATACCAACATAACCTGGATGTGCCTTCAGCATGTGTTCAATAGCTGTGAGCTTGTGTGTGTGTGTTTTTTGTAATGTTGGTGATATTTCTGAGTGGCTGGATCGGATTACCTGCATTTACATCATTTTGATCTGAAACATTTGTATGGCAGTACGTGTTTTCTCCTCAAAATTAAATTCGTATGCTGGGGTTCTGCTGTAAGTTCACTTTTTGAATAGTTAACTTAAATTTTTTGTAATTACATTTAAAAAAAAAATAAAAATAATTCATGTATAAATTAAACGAATGTTTATGCTTTGTAAATATTTGAGGCGTCAATTTAATTATTTAAATAAAAATGCTTTTTAATATATGTATATTTATATAAATGATATACTGTATAAATGAAGGTTTAAGGCAAATCCGGAAATGACGTAACGTCACATGACTGAAGCGTAACTTCCGCCTTTAGAACGCGGAATAATAATAATAATAATAATAATAATAACACTGAATACGTTTTCTAATGTATTTTTTGAGATGTGGTGATTTACATAAAGGAGTGACAATAATTCATATATTTAATAAATAAAACAAACAGCGCCGTATGGAGTTTGAATAAAACGTTGGCTTCCGGTCGGTGATGGAGCTGATCAGTGTTTCCCAGTAGGAGAGCGAAAGCTGATGGTCAGTAATGTCTAAACCTAAATTAGTGGTGTTTGATCTCGGTAAGTTAACATTTTATAAAACCATGTAAGTACAGGTCCGAACCACTTCCGGTTTTATTAGAAACGTCGGTTAAATTTCAAAATTCAGTCCCATGCACGCGCCGGTACATCCGGGAATTTTATAAATCCAGTAACCTGAACAGAACCTGACTGTAGTTATACACAAACATATGCATTTTATTGTTATTTAAACTGTAAATCAGCAACCGGAATGCTTCAAGTTCACTAGACTGTCCTAAATAAAAACAACTCATTAACTAGTTATAAGCAGGACAGAGTTGAGAGGAAGATTTCAACTTCCTGGTTCCTGTTGCTGTGAGCTGTGGTGAAACACCTGCTGTACATCCAGACCACCGCAGCATCTGTACAGTTCTGACTCTGTGGTGTTCGTAATGCCAACAGATCAAAGTTTGAGACGTAGTATGAAGGTTTCATTATTATTATTGACTGAGATCCTGTGGTCTGGGTTCGATTCCCGTCTCCGTGTGTGTGGAGTTTGCATGTTCTCCCCGTGCTTGGTGAGTTTCTTCCTGGTACTCCGGTTTCCTCCCACAGACCAAAGACCTGCAGATTAGACTAGTTGGTGTTGCCAAATTGCCTGTCGTGCGTGCGTGAGTCTGTTTGTGCCCTGTGATGGATTGGCACGTGGTGGTACGTGAATCTCACACGAGAGAATCGTCATCCATCGAATTTTATCTCTGGTGTTTCCAGTGCTCCCTCACTCGTCCCTGCTCCCTCACTCGTCCCTGCTCCCTCACTCGTCCCTGCTCCCTCACTCGTCCCTGCTCCCTCACTCGTCCCTGCTCCCTCACTCGTCCCTGCTCCCTCACTCGCTCAGGGTCCGGGCTTGTGCTTATGTAGCCGAGGCTGAGGAAGCAGCAGAGCTAGAATTACATCATGATGACACGGCCGACCCCAAACACGGGTCTTCATCAGGTTTATAACAATCTGGAAGAAAAAGGAGAAGGAAAAACAAAAACATTCTGTCTAGGCCACACCCACTTGGGGTTCAAAATTAAACTTAAAGATTTTATTGGTGTTTTAACCTGATGTTTATTGATATGAGATTTACTGTAATGTGTCTTTGATTAGATTACACTCTGTGGCCCTTCTGGGTGGATACACACGTCGATCCTCCTTTCCACAAAGACCAACAGTGAGCTTTTCTATCTTATATCATGTGGTTACACTAATAATGAACATACAGTACGTGTCGGTAATACTGCTGTTATAACAGAGTAACATCTCTGTCTCTCTCTATGTCTCTCTCTCTCTCTCTGTCTCTGTCTCTCTCTCTCTGTCTTTCTCTGTCTCTCTCAGTGGGAGGGTGGTGGACTCGAGCAATCATCATGTCCGGCTCTATGAAGACACCGTAGACGTCCTGCGCTCTATACACACTCAGGGTATCCGGATCGGCGTGGCCTCGCGGTGAGTCTGCCCTCATCACTCACTAATCCTGCACACAAAGTACACTGAACTCCTGACACGCCTAAAACACACAGTCAGGAATGTAGAGTCCCGGGAACTGGGCCAGCTGCACGATAAGCACATAATCTCTGAGCTTTTACTCGTTTGGACTTTGTCCTTTCTGTGATAAAATTTAAGCCATTTCATTTCTTTTTTTAATTAAGAGGAGAATTTTAACACTACGAGGGCTGTACTGAAAGTAATGCAAAAGTGGGTATAACTTAGTTATTAACAGACCACGGAGGGTCAAATCACACATGTTGGTTATAGTAACTCTGTACAACATGAATCATCTAAATAAAGTTATGCCAACCTTTGGATTACTACTGATACAACCCTTGTACACGATATGCTTATTATTATTATTATTATTATTATTATTATTATTACACTCAGCACAGGTGAAGTGGATGGAGCCAATGAGCTCCTCTCACTCTACAGCCTCAACCAGTATATTTCCTTCAAAGAGATTTACCCAGGGTCAAAGGTCACGCACTTTAACAGGTAAGGCTGTAATAAACAGGGTTAATGTGTGTGTTTTAGAAAAAGAACAATATGAGAAGGCTTATAGTACACTGCATGTGTGTGTGTGTGTGTGTGTTCTAGGTTTGTGGTGTGTGTGTGTGTTCTAGGTTACAGGCAGACAGCGGGGTGTGCTACACAGACATGATGTTCTTTGATGATGAGCAAAGAAACATCAGTGAAGTCAGAAGGCTGGGTACAAATCAAACTGACTCACTACATTGTCTATACTAACACCTTTATCCTGACTAAAGTCCCAAAACTAATCACACTCAACCCTGTACCCTACCAGAAGTCCCATAAAACCTGTACACAAACCCTTACTCGCTTATTATGTACCCTAGCTAAGCTGCCTTATGTTTAAAAAAAGGCAAAGTGTCCTTACGGTCTCTGTCTCTGCTGTCCCTCAGGTGTGCACTGTGTCCTGGTCCGTACTGGCGTTACCTCTAAACTTGTTCATGATGAGCTTCAGAGGTTCATGATGAGGAGCTGAGTGTGGAAATCTCTGCTGCAGTGTACAGTGTGTCCTGTAGGGGGCAGCAAAGATCATCACGCTCTCGTCACTGTAAGACTTACTGTGTAAAGTGTACCTATTTATATTAGTGTCAA
Organism: Clarias macrocephalus; assembly: GCA_011419295.1. Classification (NCBI taxonomy): domain Eukaryota; kingdom Metazoa; phylum Chordata; class Actinopteri; order Siluriformes; family Clariidae; genus Clarias; species Clarias macrocephalus. The sequence continues at coordinate 13,376 of JAAGKR010007010.1, read as the reverse complement.
TTAAATAGTTAACATCGTCATGTGGAATTGTAAAAAATAAAATCCTGATGATGTTTAGACACAAAGGCGTTAGAGAGGTCAGACCAGTCAGTGTGTCAGAGGAATCGTTCACAGGGTTTACTGTAATATTTACTTCATTTTGTCTGTTACAGCAAAAATTAACATTTTAAGATTTATTTTACTATATTAAAATAAACATATTATTCATGACTGCTCATCTTTGTGCGTGTGTGAGAGAAAGTGAGAGAGTGAGTGGAATGATGTATATATAGTAGCTGTATATAAACTGCCCAGACAAAAAAAAGTCACACGGCCTTTTGCTTTGATTATGGCAGTTATTCACCATTGATTCATTTCAACACGCTCACACCATCATAGCATTTAATTCCATCCAGAGCTGCATTAATTTCTCTCCCAGATCACATCGCAAAGATTCTCAATGGAGTTAAAGTCTGGACTCTGTGAAATGATGTCTCTTGCTGCCACAATTTGAGACAGATGAATCCTAGAATTGAAAAACCTCTTCATTCAGTACATTCAGCTCGTCAGTTGACCTCATCTTTGGTCCCAAACAGTCCATTCTTTCTGCTCCCCAGCAGCCTGAAGCCTTTGTTTCTGATTCTGTGGTTTCTTGAGGCTACACAGTGGTTTAGTCCCACTCGTCTGAGTTCTCTTCACATTGTCTTTGTGGAAATGCTCTTACTTTTACTATTACACAGAGCCGCGAGTTCTACTGTTTTTCTTTATTTTTTCTTTCTTTAAGTGTTCAGCACAGTACATATACAGTCACCTGATCTGAACAGAGCCTGCGTTTCACTTACTGAAGACAAGACTGAAGGCAGAAAGTCCCACAAACATGCAGCGGCTGCACTAAAGATCTGTGAAGCAGCTCGAGGAGGAAACTCAGCATTTGGTCATGTCCATGAGCTCCAGACTTCAGGCCACCATTGGCTGTTAAGGATTCATATTAAAAGCAATCTGCTTGTTCCATTATTTATGAGTCACTAAAAATGGGTGTGTATGAAAATGGCTGTAATTCCTGTACGGTTAAGGCCACACGTTTGTCAAAAGCCTTTAATTCAAAGTCTTGACTTTCACATCCTGGATGTTTCATTTCAAATTCGGTGTGGTGTTGTACGAAGGCCAAAAGCCAAAAAACTTCTCTTTGTTTCAGAATTTATGGACCTGAGTGTACAGATATATGGCAACTTTTTGCCTCTCATTTTCAGTCCAGTCCCTGTGCATGAGCGATTTCAGAGGAATATGTTTTCAGGCATAAAAATCAATCTAACTTAAGGCATGAACCAGAGAGAAACAGGTGCAGATGATGACAGATGATCAGGCCGGTGGGGAAATGAGGTTGCTGCCGAGGTTGCTACATAAACAAGCCATTTTAAAAATCGTATCTTTAGGCACTTTGCAGCCTGTCGCAGTAAAACATTTGTTCCTGGTTCGTTCATTTAATCTACATGATTTCATTAAAATCAATTTAATATGAACTAATGGGGGGGGGGGGGGGATGGGGGGTGTATATCTGTATATATCGATCGGTCACTTTTAAAGCTTGCTAATTAAACGCAAATAAATAATGCAATAATCAGCACCAAAATCAAATCACATTGTGTGTTGTTCAGTCGCATGTATGATGTCTGACTGGTTTCATTCTTCGAATAGATTAGCAAAGCAAGCTAGCTGTACTAGCGACACGCACTCATCCGAGGCACCAACGATCTCTGCTTCTTTGTTCCAAGTTTTATTCTTCCTCATGATGTCTCTGTACACACACACACACACACACACACACACACACACACACTGGGAGCTCGTACACACACAGGGGCGGTTGTAGAGATATGAGAGGCTTCAGGTCCGGACCAGCACACGGCCTTTCTGCATTTTGTTGAATGCAGTCAAAGTTAATGAGCAAATACGGTTGAAGGGTTTTTTCAGATAACAGAGCCACAGAGCTGAACTGCAAAACGTGAGGCAGTTAAAAAAAAAAAGACAATATGTTAAGAAATCATTATAATTCTAATCTTTAATTCTTTTAAGAGAAAGCTTTAGTGCATTCTGCATTTGATGAAGCATTTGAACGTCCACTGTTCTCTGGGGCTAAAACTTCACAATTTGTTCTTAAAAGCTAAAGAAAACTAGGTTATTACTCTGCTAACTGCTAAATGCTAATGCCTAACCTACTGTAGCCCTTCTCACTAGTCCAACAAGACTGCGTTCCATTACGGAGTGCACTTCACAGCCTGCTCCCTACTCCCTACTCCCTACTCCCTGCTCCGTTTGAAGTTAAGGTTGGTGAAGCGAAGTTCCTTTCGACAAAACTCCACCATTCGGAACAGTAAATATTAATTTTCCGAAGGGTGGAATAAGTATTGAATATTTATTGAAACAAAAACTGATACCATTATAGAACATACAGTATACTGTTTATTTACAAGTTATGCATATATACTCTGGTTATATGAGGTCACAATAGGTGGAAATCTGAGTTGCTTGTTGGACATTACAGTAACGGATAGGAAGGACAAACAGCATGGAATGGATTTTATGTTCACGTGGACTGGAGATGCTTCTGAACGTCTAAACATAAATAAAAAGTGAATTTTGCATAACAGGTCCCCTTAAAATATATTTCACGTTTGGTTGTATTTTTAACCTCACCAGAACATTTTGTGAACAATTTGTAAGAGCGAACTTCCTGCGAACACACACAAGAGTCGTGTTATAAATACTGTGCTTTAGATCAAAAACAGCAGGAATCAATACGAACCAGCAGCATGAGAAAGCATCCTATGGCAGGATCTGATTCATGACACGTCCACAGGAAGCGGCGTTTTATCTGAGATCTGGAAATCGGCAAAATGGATTTTTTCCTGTCGAGGGTATAGAGAGACTGTCACATAAAACTTCTAAAGAGTTTAAACTCCATCGCTAGGTGTTTGAATGTATTTTTTGAGCTCATAAATCATTGATCCAGCGCTGTGTCTTTCTCCCGAGCAGCATGATTCATTTATTACGTGAAAACGGCAGCGTGTGATAGCACTGTTAATACTGCGCTACATTATTCACAGCCAAAGGACTTTCGCTGGCTTTATTTTTACAGCTCTAATGGCGTCTCAGGTGCAGGAGTCGAGAATTAATGGCTCGTCTTTCCAGGAGGTCGTTTTCAGGGTCGGGCAGCGAGTCATTCCGGGGCCCGTTCTGAGTAATGGGGTGAAATTTATATCATGAGTGTACTGGCTCCTGCCAATAACGCTTAGGCTCTTGGAATAAATGTGATGTTGGTGTACTGATAAGCGTCACCATACATGATCCCGGTTATAAATCATAAATCCGCAGGGACGACGTTTCAATAGCTCAGATTCATGTTTCTCAGACAACTGTGATCGAATTACAACTTCAGATATCAGATACATTGTTTATTATACACATTTATTTACACAACAGCAGCGGTGGGCGGAGCAGCAAATATTGTACTCAAGTAAGAGTAGCTGTGCTTCAAAATAATATTACTCAAGTAGACGTAAAAAGTCGTTTTTTTTAAATTATATAAGCAGCCAGACAAAATAATAAAGTAATGTACAAATAATGAAATAAATAAAATACATTAAAAAAATAAAACTAAATATCTTTACAGAATAGTAAATTAAGGAATAAGAAACACAGATTTCCTAATCTCACGTTTTTCACAATATAAAGCTTTTGAATTAAATCCCTACTGTAGGTAACATGTGTGTGTTTGAACAGTGTCGACTATACCCTGTGTAAGATTTACTGTATATTCAGTCACCCTGCAAATGACTCAGCAGATAGAAAATAAGATTAGAACATGTACAAGAGTCTCACTTCACCATAAACTGTGTCCAGCAGAACTAATGTAAAAAACTTATATTTTTAGCCTCGAGCTTATTTGCTAATTATATATGCTAACATTGCAACATTAAATAAACCAGCTAAACTAACCGCGTGATGTTTCCTCAGGTTAGAAGTCGAGATCTTCTACACGATGCTGAAGTGTCTGTTTGTTTTGTCAGACAGATAAGACACAGAATTCAGTTCAATTCAATTGATCAAGTGATCAGATCAAAGAAAAACTCCCTGAGATGTCAGTAGGACGGAACCTTGAGAGGAACCGGACTCAGCAGGGGACTCGTCCTCATCTGGGTGATAACGGACAGCAGGGATTTTTTCGCAGACATACTGTGTGTTAGTTCAACTTAACAGAAGGTGTAAGTGAAACATGCTTCGTATATGAGGCCGGCGGTTTTCATCCTCTTCTGTTGTAGCTTTGGAGACAGACGCCTCTGATAATTTCTATACTTTCATTCACTGTAAACCACGGATGAAGATTTTTTTTTTTCTGCTATGCCGCCAGTTTGTGTGTGGTCATGTGACCACATGTGGTTGTTGTTATTGCGGCTGATTGGTCAAACGGAGTCATGTGATTGTTGTTGCTACATCTGATTGGTGAAACAGAGTCACGTGGTCGATCCACCGGCTGCATTTCTCTGGCAAAAATAAAGATTATCAAGAGTTTAGAATAAATGTTTAGAAAAGTAACGAGTGGAGTGGAGCCGAATGTCGCGGCGTGAGAGCAGCGTTTCATCTTCACAAATCTACTCAAGTAAAAGTCAAAAGTATTGTGCAGTAAAACTACTCATACAAGTACTTAACTTACTAAAGTAAATGTAACTTGTTACTACACACCTCTGCTCAACACATGTATTATAAAAGACACTTTCTAAACTTTTTATTTGTGGTGATTATTAATCATTATTTAAATATTCAGTTTATATATTCTTTAAAGCCTCAGGTTATTTGAATCTGATTTCTGCAAATAGAACAACATTTTTTTATGCTTAAAATTTAGTAAACTTTGAGTTTAATAATCTTATATTTGTTATATACTTTTGTTCTCATTTCTAGAACCTGTAGATGTATTTAACTATGTTCAAGATGCTTTCACTTGCTAAGAGATCTTTTTTTGCAGTGCAGAATAAGTAATGTTTTCTCAATTTTCACTTACAGCTTCCAGAGACGTTACACGCCGTGGCCGACTGCAGAAAGCGCTGAAACTGCCGATTTTTATTCTGAACAAAAGGATTTTGCTTGATTTCTTACAGAGTATGTTGATTAAATAATATTCTTTTAAAATAATGAAACATGCTCACGTTTACATTTAGCCACACCCACAAAACTCCCAAAAAGGTAAATGACGACTAAACAGTGAACATCTTCCACTAATGAAGCTCAGAGTAAGAAAATTATAGCCTAGAAGTTTTTGTGACGTAGTTCCAATGTGGGCAGCCGCTAGAAATCAACACTAAACCAACCCCTATAAAAACCTGTCAGTGGTGGAATTTCACATAAATCCTCTTGTTTTTTATTTGACACTAGTGTTGGTACCCGTTGTTGAGGGTTAAAGTGTTTGTAGAAAGAATTAAAAGTAATCAGTGATATTATTTCAGGTTGAAGCCCACGTACATGTCTGTCTGTCTGTCTGACTGTCTGTCTGTCTGACTGTCTGTCTGTCTGACTGTCTGTCTGACTGTCTGTCTGTCTGAGACTGGGTTCTGGTCCTCCAATGTATAAAACGTAAAGATATCATTCAAAGCCTCTCTTTTATTTGTAAAGATATTTAAAATAAAATATAATAAAAATATATATACTGTATATGTGTGTTGAGTATTTATATATTATATATAATTTTTTTTATAATCTATTTATTTTTAATATCCTCGGGTCCTGCGTCCTCTATTGTCTCCTCCAGTCTCTTCCCCAGCATGTGTAGACTCTTTGGATGGGTTGTATCAGGAATCATTATCAGGGGAAAGAAGGCTGCATCTGAAGGAGCCTTCAATGGAAATAGGCCGCCTTAGTTTCAACACCATGACATACTCTTCAAATACGTCCTTCAAAGCATGCAGCCCCCAAATGTAGCCAAGTGAAAGCACTAAACCAACACTAAAGCAGAGACAACACCGAGCCACCAGGGTGTATCCAGAGATAGTGGAACACCTCGTCAACATACGGTAAAAGTCCCAAAACACCAACACTCAAAAACACACGAGTTCTCCAGAGGATCAGACGCCGCAGCGCACCAGCTGCCGTAGTAACGCCAGCTCCATTTAAAGGGGTGTCATTAAATTTAGGCCATTTGAACATCTAGTCTTATTGGTCATAATCTCAAGATTTTGCTTCTTGAGCGCTGTTTGGTGCACCTGATAGAGTTCTGGCTGCTGATCTTCTGATGTGAAGATCAGAGAGGACGTCCTTGTGGGTCCTCAGATCAGACATATTATAAATGACAATCAGGTTTAAGATCTGTTGGTTGGGTCAGAACAGATTGCTTGGAAAGCCTTCAAAGATGTTGTTAACAATTTGCTTGGCCGTCACAGAGCTTCTTCTCAAAGCTGTCAAACAATGAAGTTCAACAAGTCACTCGAGATTCATTTGATTCATTCTAACATCCTGATCAACGCTATATGAAAGCTACCAAAACTATATTTGTGCTTAACTGTAAGTTGCCATCAGGAAAAACGTTCATGAAGCAAATCTCTAAAGTCCTTGTTGTGCAGCGTCAGTGTTCAGACAATATAATAACAGCGAGTGATTTGTGATAAAGCTGATGATGACATTTACACCTGACCGTGTATCTGTATATAACCTCATAACTCATAAACACACGATACGATGCGATCTGAAGCCTGACCGAAGCCTGATTAATCACAGGTCATGTTAGTGAGATTTCCAAAATTCTACTTCATACAAATCAGGAACGACGTGAACTTTCTTTGATTTCTTCCCTGAACCAGTCAGATCTACACGGACACCACATTTCTCGCGTGAACGCTCGTCGGGATAATTTACAACTCAATTTGTTAGTATCCAGTGTGACAAGCGAGGGCTGGTGTTGCTTTTATAAGCGTTTCAGATTCTTTATCACGCGTCTCGTCACATCAGCGCGGATCTGCAGCGCTAACAGCCGAAACTAAAAACAGACAGAAATGCTTCTGTGATCAGTGATGCTGTCAGAGGCCACACAGCCTGGAGGCATGCGTGTGCATGTGTGTGTGTGTGCATGTGTGTGTGTGCATGTGCGTGTGGTGTGTGTGTGTGTGTGTGTGTGTGTGTGACTCAGCCTCTACACACACTCTATCTCTATCTTTGAGACAAAACCCCTGTAGGATAAACATCACACACACTGTTGCTCTCTTTGTTTCTCGCTCAGTGAACAGTTCTTTCATCAAAATGGACGTTTTGTTTTTTTCCCCTTTCAGCACAGTGTGGTAATAATATCCATTCGAGTGTGTGAGTTTGAAATAAAATATGATAATCCCTCATAATTAACCAGGTTTTATTCCCTCATTGTGCCTAGCAGCCGTCAACATTAATTGCTTTGATGTGCAAATTGTGATATTATTCATTCATGCGAAGGTGTTTGTTGTATAGGGTGAAAATATGCAGATCAGCCGTTTGCAATTAGCTCGGGTTTGTAATTAGCCGAGCAATCTGGCCTTGATTACCCTTATTCGATTTGCATGTGTAATGGAGTGAGGCCTTATCTACGTTTACATTTACATTTATGACATTTGGTAGACGCTCTTATCCAAACTGACTTAGACTGGTTTATTCTGTGTGTGTGTGTGTGTGTGTGTGTGTGTGTGTGTGTGTGTGTGTGTGTGCGGGAATTCAGCAGAATATTTGCTCATCACTCTGTACGAGATCCCAATAAAATCTGCACTGAACCCTGTAATAGTGTGTGTGTGTGTGTGTGTGTGTGTGTGTGTGTGTGTTCGTTCTCAGTGACACAAAGTCATGTGATTAGAGGAAATTACTCCACACCGTGTTACTTACGTTATCAATCAGCGTGGAAAGCAGCTAAGAAACTGGTATAAACACAAAGAAGGTGATGTTATTTCTGTTAGCGTTAGCATTTCTCTATCGCTGCTCGCGTATTTGTAGCGCTCCTGTGAGACTGCTGTCCTGCACTCAGTGTGAGATTATAATCACTAGTTTAAAGTTTTGCACATTATGCTATCTTTGGTTGCACAACTTCTTTGGCGCGCGACTGCTAACGTCATGTCAACTGGCTGCTGTGTTTCAGTATATTGCTAGCATAGCATAGATGATGTAGCTTATTTTGATTTTTTTTGTTTATCACACTCGAGGTCTTACTGTTGTGCCGAATGTCACATGGTTGTGATGACACGAGGGTCGCAGCCCGAGTACTGAGGATATCACAGCTGTGCTGATATTCAGTACAACAGCACGACCTCAAGTGTGATATCGCGTTTATACAGCAGTTCCACAGACACCATTTATTATTTGCTCCGCCCACACATATCCTTCGGCATCTGGCAAAACTAACTAACTGGACCTGGTGGAGCTGATGAGTGACAGTTAGTGTAATTAACTGGAGGTGAGAGTGGTGTTAAATTCTGAGCGGTTCTCTGTAGGTGCTCCAGGTGAGGAGAATAAACCATGGAGGTGCTGGACAGTCCTGAGAGACTCACCAGATTTACTGCAGATTTACACTGATAACACTTTAGCAGCTCCGGTAACTTCAGGGTTCTGGGTTCCCAAATAGTGTTAAATGGAAAGCAAGTGCACTATGTAGGGTGTACACTCACTTGTTCCACACACCGAGTAGTGCCCTTGATCAGGGGTTTAAACAGGGGTTTGGGATTCAGCCTCATGTTAGACGCTAGTTAGCTTTGTAGCTAATCGTTAGCCGTGAACAGAACGACACGGGCGGTTCAGAGGCGACTCAGAAGGACTCAGAAGTGATTAGTGCAGAGACGCGTGTTGTTTAAGACGACATAACGTTATCAGATGTGTGTTGTTGCTGAAAGTGCTTCTGTGACTGGGTGTGAATGTGGGTGTGGTCAGGCAGCTAATCTCTCCTCAGTACTGCGGACCGTACAGACCGACTCTCACCCACGCTGAGATTCACAGTCAGTGTCATTAACCACTGGACAACACCTGGGACACGCCCAGTCACACACACAGTTAGTGTCATTAACCACTGGACAACACCTGGGACACGCCCAGTCACACAGGCAGTCACACGTCACAGTGCCGTTATGCTCCATATCAGCACACATGGAATAACGCCTCTCGTCCAATCAGATTACTTGCTCTGAACTAACTGTTACATGTATATTCTGTAATTACACATTTTCATTAGGAGTTTCAGGCAATTTGTATCATTTAAAAGAAGCTCAAGCTTCACCGACCTGATGATGGATATAATAACGACAGGACATGGCATATGACTGCATCATCATCATCATCATCATCATCATCATCATCACCATCATCATCCTGACCCAGGACGGTGAGAAAATAAAAACGAGTGTTGCAAGACTCATAACGTTGCGTCTCATATTACCCTGTAGAAAAACAGCTAAGTATAGTCCTAAGCCTTATTTCCCAGCATGCATCATTCCATGAATCATTGACGGTAAACAAGGACTGGCCCGTGCAGCACCGCTATTTTCAGCTGACAGCTCAAAGCTTTTCTTTTGTGCTACTTCCTGGGCTTGTGCGAGACGTGTGTCGGGAACGCGCGAGATCGAGCCGTCACGTGATCATCAGGATTTATATAACGTATGTACATCAGCTTGACGTCCCGATTCTGTGCAAAACATTTCAGACGAGCTGCTCTTGCCGGCGTTACAGTGAAATCGGTTTATAAAGTGAAGTCATAAAGCAAACCTGCAGCTTGTAGATCAGATGACAGAAGGTCAAAGAGGACAAGGACCAGGTGATGAGATAAAATAGATCAGAAGTGTCTTTAATTTATTGATGAGAGATGAGCAGAATAACCGGACGCTTCTTTCACCTGCTCGTTTCATGCAGAGAAACTTTCACTGATACAAAAGTCTTCACAATTTATGAAATGAAAGTGAAAAAACCTGTAAGTGTAAAGACCAGGAGGAGGAGACGCCACACCTCATGAACCATCACAGTGAGCCTGACTGTAGCGTTTCTGTGCTCAAACGTTTTAAATAAATCTTATAATCTTTAATACAGCGCTTTTTGAATTCTTGAATCTGATTGGTTGGAAGGTGTTGAGTAATTAAGTTCGATAACAGCAGCTCTGACGTGGGCATAATGTCTCAATGTAACTGTGGACGCATAAAAACTCTAACGTGTCCTTGTTTAATGAATAAAAAAATTGCAATCAAATCCATTTTAACTGCAACAATTAACGACACGTCATATTTTTATCCGTTTCTAAATATGTTCAAAGTTATCCCTTACGCTATAGCAGTTGTAAACACTCTTTCTCGCCGCTTCACCTCTCTTTATTCTCTCTCTACATTAATAAGACTCTAACCTCTGACTGTTCTACAGCACCGGGACTGGAGGCTCCTTCCCTAAACACATTTATATCTATAAAAATCTTCCCCAAAACAACAAACTCATGCTTGACATTTGGAATCTGATTAGGACTGGATTGTGTTACTACAGAAACCATATCACGTAATATGTGCTATCATAGTGTGCTGTGTAGGGGGGCGGGGCTTGATGAAGTCACAGACTCATAGACTCCTAAAGTGCAATTTTAGTCATTATGATGTTTTCTACGCATTTCTACAGGCTTCAGCCAGGCATGAGAAAGCACTTCTGCAAATCATAGAGAATGCGAGGAACGCAGTTATAATGCATTATTAATGAAGGATTGCGAGAGAGAGAGAGATCTGAGAGATCCGGAGCGGCTCGTGAATTTTCTCTGCCTCGCTCACTTTCGCTCTGCTCCTGCGTCTGTTCCTGAAGATGGAGGAGCAGAACAATGAGGGTAGCCGGAGCTCTTCAAACGCCGCTCAATAATCACAGCACAAAAGCAACTGAATGGAGGAGATACATAAAGGCTGGAGGGAAGAATGGAAGACGTTTCGAAAGCTTTGTTGACTGATAAGACACTTTTTCTCCCCCTCGCGCACTAAATGGTTCAGCGTGAGCTGGAGTTCTCACTAAAGTATGCTGGATGAAGTTTTACCAAGTTATGAACATAGATAAGTGTGTGTGTGTGTGTGTGTGTGTGTGTGTGTGTGTGTGCGCCTATGGGAGAGATCCTTCCACTTCCTTGGGTTCAGAGGAGCGTGTATTTTTTATGAGGCCTATTTTATCTATTAATTTTTTAACACAATGCAGCTCGCACAGCCAAATCAATATTTCAGCTGTTTTGTAATTTCTCACTCCGTGCTCTCTCTCTCGCTCTCTCTCTCTCTCTCTCTCTCGCTCTCTCTCTCTCACACACACACACACTCGTGGGGAAGGTGGTGTAAAATATTAAACCTGTTTGTGTGATACCAAACTTCAGTGGTATTATAATAGATTCGCTCAAAACAGCAGCTGAGTTCAGTCTTTATTTGTGGGCGTGGCCTGTTATTCTTTTGAGTGCACTTGATTGACAGCTGGGACTCCGCCTTCACCTTTGGTAAATCTCCGTGTTGCACAATGGCTCTGCTCACTATTAGCCCTTGCGCTCTCTCTCTCTCTCGCCGTCTTGTCCTCCCTCCTCCATGTCCGTGTACTTTTCTCTTCTTTCCCTCGTTCTTCCATCTCACCCTTCGATCTTCGTCCTGTTTAACCTCCTCCTCTTCATTCCTTCCTCCTGTCCTCCGAGTGCCTCTAATGATCTCCAGCATCTTGTTAAATATCTCTCTTTCTCCTTTCATCTTTCGTTCTCTCATCTCTCTTTGAAGAGACATCATTCTTTATTCTCTCTTCTATCCGCGCTGCTGTCTCGCTCTTTGGCTTCTTCTCGGGTTCCGTCCACTTGGTCCGCCGCACTCTTCTGCTGCTCTCCGTCCTTCCGTCCCTCCTCCGTTTCGTCCTCTCCCTTCCTCCCTCCGTCCTCCTCCTCTTTCCTCTCTTTAAAGATCTCCAGCAGCTTGGTGAACTTGGGCCCCCAGTCGAATGACCCCTCCCCCTCTATCCCTCCGTCCCCTTCGCTCTCCAAAGAGCTGAGGGAGGCGGTCTCAGACTCCGCCCCCTCGTGCTCAAATATCTGCAGCGAATCGTAAGGAGGCTGCATGGGGTCAAAGGTCACTCGGGCGAGTCGGTGCTGCAGTAATTCATCTATGCTGAGAGTCAGCGGGACAGCCACGCCCCCTAAATCAGGTCTAAAGAAGCTCCGCCCTCCGACGTGTAGCCTGACCAGGCGCTGACCGTAGTCCTGTCCTGTGTTCAGGTACAATAAAGGAGTTCCGGTCAGATGTACCCCCGCGCCAGCCCGCAGTAACGTTCCCTCCATGGTCCTGAACGGAGCCGTGCCGATTCCCGCGCTGTGCGGAGGCGTGATGTCATCTGGAGCGACAGATGAAGAGATGGAGGAGTGGAGGTGAGCTGTGCATGATGCGACCGGATGATCTGTAGAGCCATTTAGGACTAATGGAGCCTAAACACACAGAGAGCGAGAGAGAGAGCGAGAGGGAGGGAGGGGGAGAAAAAGACAGAGGTGAGAGAAAGGGTAAAGAGTGAGATAATTCAGCAAAAAACAGCAGAGAGAGAGAGAGAGAGAGAGAGAGAGAGAGAGAGAACTCAGAGCGAGGGGACAAAAAGTCAACCTGAAGTAAGAGAAGAATTAGTTTATGATGTATTATTACCTGATCTTGAGTGATGACATCACTTCCTCCCAGGCTCTTTTTCAGCATGACATCATCCACATTTCGGTTCTGATCCGATCTCATACACTCCTCAGCCGGTTCTGCGAGCGTGGAACCCGGTCCTAACCCCAGTGTGTATGCACTGGGGAGTGTGTGTGTGGGTTTGTCCCGGTCCAGCCGAGACTCACAGTGGCCGAACGGGCTTCCGCTCGCCGCGTGTATGCTGTAGCACAGGGGACCGTACAGCGGGACGGAACCAACACCGCGCCTAGAGTAAACAATAATGATCATAATAAAGAATTTATCATCACACAGATACACCATCATGTACACACACACACACACACACACACACTCTGACTCACGTGTGTATGGCGTGTGGGACGCTCTTCAGCGCAGTGATGTCGAACGCAGCTGTGTCTTCCTCTCCTCCACCTTCATCATCGTACGTGATTATGTTCTCTCTGATCTCATCGTTCTCCACCGGAGAGAGAGAGTCACTCTTCTTCCTCCGCATGGACAGAGACAACACCACCACGACTGAGGGAGAGAGAGAGAGAGAGAGAGAGAGAGAGACAGAGAGAGAGAGAGAGAGAAGGAGAGAGAGAGAGAAGGAGAGAGAGAGGAGACAGAGACAGAGAGAGAGAGAGACAGAGAGAGAGAGACAGAGAGAGAGACAGAGAGAGAGAGAGAGAGAGAGAGAGAGAAGGAGACAGAGAGAGAGAGACAGAGAGAGAGAGAGAC